>OZ004603.1:5563286-5834430 GCA_963924605.1 Malthinus seriepunctatus
AAAGCAGCGCTATTTTCATTAATTAATGTTGCAAGATTCTTAAACGTTCAAGAATTCAAAAACGAAAGATTTAGGCGTACATCGATCTAAACGCTCTGTAATGTAGTCTTTAAAAAAACTCACCGTTGAAGAGGATCCTTGTGGACATCTGATGAGTAGAGGTGATAAATCCTCCTGTCTATCTAAGAATTTGAAAGAATGAGAACTGAAACCAAAATAAACTAATTATGTTCACGCATTTAAATAATGCTGACCTAAAGTTATTAATCTTTAAGATGACCCCCTCTCTGTTTACCTGTCTGTTTGTGAGTTTATCTGCAGTCAATGGCAGCTATAGCATACAGTCTTTAGGCAGTCAACTTATTGAAGTCAGGGTACAAACTAAGAACAGTGGTTGACCCCTCCCTTTTACAATTTTGGTAATTAAAGTTGAATTTCAATAAAAAAGGTGTCACTACATGGTCAATTTTTCTATTTTAATTTTTAAATAAATATTTCTATTGATAACGTTCAGATTGGTCTTTTATCAACGATGTCTTTTATTTATTCATATCGTAACATTTATTTGTAAATTCATCTGTTTCCTTAATTTTAATTGTTTGTATAAATATCTGAAATTGAACAAATAAGAAAAAAATTTGGTTCTCAATGAAATGACTTCCATACAAGGCTTTCAAACAAGTCGTCACACAACGAGCGCACTCAAACTGTCAATGAGCCATGGTCCTAACGAGCATACCCTAGGCCCCGGACTCTGCATGTATGCATGTGTGCCAAAATTATTGTGCACGTCACCTTATAAAGAAGGTGTTAAGTCCAAAAGTCCCTGTGAATTCCTAAAGATCTTAACGATCTGGTAAAACACAACTTAATAACACTGATGTCTGATGTGGGTCCCTGGATATAAAAGTATTAAAGACAAACTTGCAAAAAATTGATTCAAAGCACCTTTAACAGAACCAAGATCTGTGTATAGTGTTAAGCATGCGCCACACACACACAGGCTTGCCTTCTGGTTTGGCCTGTACAAGCGGCCTGCACAGCCTAAACCAAAACATCTGAGATGCAAATACACATTACGTTCAATGCTAAGAGACCTGCGCTGGATGCGTGCTAAAATCGTATTACAACTGTTGCAGACTTTCTCCTGAATTTTTCGAATACATCACCACACTGAAATTACTCAAGAGCACAAGCGTCTCTATAATGTCACATCTTAAGGTTCATCAACAAAGGAATACTTCGCTCTTATATTGGTCTAAGCTCACCGTTCTTTGAAGATAAGTTGTCTGGAAACTACACTCGAAGAAGCAACAACCTCCACGGCCATTCAAAAATGAGGTTTGATCTCACAATCAGTAGTAAGTATCTCTGATGCCTCTTTATTAGAAGAAAAGGGATAAAAAGAATAAAAGTTTGTGGTTTTAGTGGAGATGACTATGGATGCGAGGCAGAGTGGTCAGTAAAGTCAACTTGGAAGTGTCTTGTTAGAGGTAAGTTCAAAAACTATCGCAGTTCTACTGCTGTTCAGTTAGGGAGAGCAAAAGCTTCAAGAGTTAAGAGGCAGAAGATCTCCATATGAAGGGCCGGGCCAGAACCCCAATCGGTAAAGCCAGCTTGGAAGTGTCTTGTTAGAGGTAAGTTCAAAAACTATCGCAGTTCTATTGCTGTTCAGTTAGAGAGAGCAAAAGCTTCCAGAGTTAAGAGGCAGAAGATCGCCATATGAGGGGCTGGGCTAGTATCCTAATCGGCTAAAAGCTAAGGAAAGCAAACAAAGTAGGGGAGGAAATGGCGTAAATGCTAGAGCTTGTCTTCTGAACGCTGAAATTTTCTGAAACATCCTCAGTATGAACTTTTCATGTACGGAGAAAACAGTCTTTCTTGTAATCATGAAATTCGTGAACTGACACTACATTTGAGCTTTAGTGGTGGTAAAATAGTCCTAAGAGGTCGAAGTACTTGTTTTATTACACTCTCTGACGACAACATCAATATCAAAGAGAATGCTATGATAAATGATAACATGATAAGAGATTAAAGAAAGTAAGCTTTCATTGATTATTTTAAATCCACTGATGGTTTGATAGTTCGATCCAACTTGTATTGTACTCAGGGGTCGATTGGCTTCTAAGCCTTACAGAACTGCGACCAGCGTTGATCATGTTTATAACCCTACTCGTATTTATGTTCTCAGGAATTCAATCTTGCCAGCGAAGCATAGAATGTCTTTGATAAGTTTCCTTTTCACTTCTTCAGGCTTCAATTGAGCCCACTCTAAGTATTTCAGCCTAAGCCGAGCCAATGCATCGCAATTGCAAAGAATGAGTTAGGCGGTTTCCATCTCCAATTCACACTGTCACTATCCTTCAATCCCAGTTTCTTGAGGTGGTACCTCACTGATCAGTGCCCAGTAAACAAACCCATGATGAGTCTGATTTCGTTCTTTGATAATATAAGAAGCTTTTTAGCATTCGTGGTCGAGTACTCAGTGAGTTTCTTCGACTGTCTTTGTCCTGGTACGTTGTTCGAGTGCGAATTTTTGTTCCTAGTTTCCCATTTTTGTATCTCCGCTCTTCTATGTGTTCTAGATAGTCCACAGAATAATTCGGGTCCGATCTGATGGGCTTTTAAGCCTGTTTTAGCTAAATCATCAGCTATTTAGTTTTCTTCAATTTCTTCGTGGCCTGGCAACCAGTGATAGGCAACTTTTTTTGTTCCTTGCTAGAGTTTTGAGGGATTGTCTGCATTCTCAAGTGGATAAGAAGCTTTTATTGCAGCGTGGCTGTCAGATATTACTAAGACTTTTTTGCCCTTTAAATTCCTTCTTGGCATTCTCGGGCACATAGATCTATTGCAAGAGTTTTAGCTTGCATAATTTTGGAGTAGGTTCCTAAAGCTATCGATGACCTATATTTGGGCATACCTGTTCCTTGTTCAGTTTTAGATCCATTTGAATACCAGTTGTATTGATTGATTTCTAGCTGTGTTGTGGTCTTGAATGACCACCTAGAACGGTGTCTGGAAGTCAAACACTCTTGGAATGATATCCAAGGGTTTTTCAAACAATTCTAACTGTAGAAAGTTCAAAATCTTAAGGTGACCTGTTCTGTCACCCTAGATCCTACCTATTAACGAAGTGAGTTTTTATTAAAAATGTACTTTAACGAACTTCCCTTTTTTAAATAAATTAACCAGATGAATGAAAATCAATTTTTAAGATAATCCTTGCTACACAAGTGTCAATTTAAGCTTTCTTTAGGCTCATTTAAAAGGAGGGAGTCTTAAAAGTGATTTTTTAACCCCAGTTTAAACAAACTAAAATTATTTTTTTAAATTTTTATCGAAAGGGATGAAATAATTAATTTTATTAAGTAAATAATATTAGTAATTTAGGTATAATAGTCCGAAAAGGACGTAGATATAAATTTGAGAAAGAAGGAAATAATTTCCATTAGCAAATTACAATCCGTCCATCACTTGATTTAAAGCACCAAACTTTTTGTTTCTCTTATTAAATTATAGAACCAACTTTTATCTCAAATAAATATAAATTTTTATGCATCTCCTCCAGCCACTAACTGACAAACTAATTTTCTTGTTTATCCACAAAATAATTTCATTTAAAAGTGGGGTATCTTTTTAGTTTTTTCTTCTCCCATAGTTTTTCTTTTTTTTAAATAAAAGCGACGAGAGTTGTTTGAAAGAAGACCAAAAGGGGCCATTTGACAAATTTCGTTTGCATTCCTATCCGAAATTTCCGCGTGACTTGTTTTAGATTCGCCGTCGTGGGCTGCGGGTCGATCACGAGATGTATCATTTTCAACCCTTACTTCTAAATTCTACAAATTCTTCGACAGTTAACCTGTAATATTCAAATTTTCTTTCTCTTATTATTATATTTATTTTTGCTCTACACAAACGTCAGTGAGTGCCTTTTGACACTGTTTCTGCTTTATCTCTCGTAAAATGCGCTTGGTTGATTTTAAACCTTATTTTTAAGCTTCAGTTAACTTTTGAAATACAACTATATTTTATGGTTGCCAAAATAAACAAAAAAAAAGGGGGATGGTTTTTTTAAGTTGAAATACGCCAAAAAAGTATATTAAATAAATTAAAGCGTTGATCAAAGAAGAGAATTTCCTAAACTTTTTGTAATCGAACACGAATTGAAGCTTTCTGAAAGGATATTTGAATTCCTCTTTTCCAGTTCAAATTTAAATCAATCTTTGGTAGTAGAGGGTGAAATTCGTTGTTCTAATTAGCTCCAAAATTTGTATACAAAAGCGCAGTAATTGGGAATTTTTTTTATTTTTGAAAAAAAATGTTGAGAAAGGTTTGCGCAAAAATGAGATGAGGGAGGTTTATTTATCAGTTTGTTCAGATCATCCATCAATTTAAGCTTTGTTAAGCAACACTTTAGGTGTTGGTGGCGTCACTTCCTGTTTGTTATCAATCTGATTGATGAAACCTGAACTGATTGATCGCATCCCGTGAGATATTTTCAATGTGCTAACTTCATTGTTGTTTTCTTTTGTGCTAAGATGAGAATGGCGAATTAATTTTTTTTCGTGATTTTTAAGTTGATGCATTTATATTAAGCTTAAGCGAGGCTTTAGTATTCCGGTTGTCCGGATTCTGAAAAGTCGCCGTTGGCCAGAGAGCGTTGCCAAGCGACGCTATACGAAATGGACTTGAGTTACTAACATCGATAGGTCGATTTCAAATTGTAGATTAGTTTCTATTTTATACAAATTGCTTCGACAATAACTTAAAAAGCTACTAAACCCGAATTTTTTTATTCATGGAAATAAAGATGTAAAGGTTTGATAGAAAAGTGACCCTAAGTTTTATAAGTTTGTAAGTGTAACTCATAAGGGTTCGATTTTCCACTTCATCTAATGTTTGGAGCGTCGGATAAAATAGTAGCCAAAACTATAAGATAAAATCATAAAAGTTATAGATCCGACTTGAGATTATAAGTAGTTAAGGGGTTGTCTGTTGGTCATTTTTGTGTTTGTGACAAATAGCCAAATTTCCAATCCAAGTAATCTTGGCGACTAAAAATTTATGACACTTGCGAAAACTTTTTTTTTCTTCTTCCTTAACATTTTTTTTTGTTAAGTTGGTGAAAATTTGTGTAAATTTGCTTGGATTTTGTCGAGTTGAGTCGAGATATCAGCTTGCAAATCCTGTAAGGGTGGACAGCCTAGATATGCAACTTAAGGGATGTAAAAAGAGGATCTGTATTCTGTATTGTAAATTCACTTCTCTTGTCCGGTAAAAAGCACTCAACAGCTTGAATTTTAAGTAAAACTTTTCTAAACTAGTCCGGATTGAAATAAATTTTTTGGGGTGTTAAATTTTAGGATTTTTGCCTCAGGATTAAAAGGATTTTTGATGTAAGTTTGACTTAATTTATAAAACGTGTTGGATTTAGAAAAAAATGTTTCGTATTCAGTGTACTCGTGACCATCAGTTGTGGACAATTTAAATTGGCCAAATCGTAAAATAATCACGTACCACACGAGCTCGTCAGCAATCTTGAAACAATGTTACTTAAACTATTAATTCCGATATACTTTAATAATAGTTTTGATCAAAGGGGATGAGAGAAAATTTATTTTTTTTAAATAAAACGGTTTAAATTGCGTTCTCAAACTTTGGAGATAGTTTTGGAAGTAACTAAATTAGCCTTTAGGGGATGACTTAAGGTATTCGTCCCATCTTGACCTCTATGAAATATCTAAAAGGTCAACTATGGATGGATGCGATACGATGTATAGGAATAAGTTTTGCTTTATAGATACGAAATAAACTTTGGGCGATTTAAGTTGCGAAAGTAAGTTTTGGAAATAATTAAGTGGAAAATAAACAAGAATAAAGTACATATTTCATATCTTGAAAGCGTGTAAATATATCAAATAATTAATTTTGTCGTAAACATCAGAGAGAATGCGAACATAATTACACTCATTTATATGACGTGTTTGAACACCATCTTTTCTAACAGACAAGAGCTTTACAATTGCGTAGAAAATAAATGACAATCAGTAGCTTATTGCGCCCTAATGAGAAATTGTTAGAAATCTTTATACTATGTTGTATAGGTTTCGAAATATAAGCCTTATTCGCCGCTTACGTAAAACTCAACTAAAATCAACTTGAATCTTATATAGAAAGCCTTAAAAGCCAGTTTCCTGCGTTCTTCATATTACATATTCTGCTATACGAGACGTAAAGCTTCGCCCAAGCCGGTAAAAGCTCAGAAAGCTGGCTGAAAGCTCGTGCTGTTAATTAATAATTACTGACAAGTTGCTCTTCCTTTGCTTTAGTCGAGATCACCGTCAAATTATTTCACAAGAGAAAATTTATCTTTAAATATTTGCCGCACATTTCCTTATTTTAATTAATTTTTACTTATTCTTTTTTCATACACATCAAACAGTGAAACAAAAACTTTTTTTTTCATTCTCCATAAGGAGAATTCAGGGTAGCTAGAGCTTTTCTTTCCTATCTTATTTTTTATTTTCTTTATAATCTTTAAATTAAGAAAATTTTGGCTCTACTAAATAGTTGTTGACTGCCTGTCTCAAACCACTTGTCCCTCTGTTAGAGCAACAAGTCTTTAAAGCTTTCAAAATTAAGAAAATAAATTACAATTCGACCATCATCACCTCTAATAACACAGTTTACAAAAAAGTTTCCTTGCTCTTTTCTCAATAATTGTATCACAAATTCCCAAAATATCTACCTTCCAGAAATCCACAAATCCACAGATCTGCTCTATTAATACCTCTTTACAGCAAAGAGATGTAATACTCCATGAAGAAGATCTACTTTCATTTAAAAGAGCTTTTTACCCATCAATGTTCACCCAATTTTTCTAGACCAATAGAGTTCCTTTAAACATTTTTATAGCTTTCAATTCGGTCATCTAAGAACTGGATAGAAACAGGATCCAGGAACAGGTAAACTGACCAAACGTTGTCACTAATTAGAATTACATTTCGATCTTTTGTTCACCTGAACAAAAATGCGAAGCTGGGTCAAATCGGCGACTTATGAAAAGTCCTTAGATCGGTTCTTCTTCTCTTAACGATTCGTATCCGATTTCAGGCGGTGTTTATTGTTTAAAAATGTAAAATTTCTACAAACCGGTGTAAAGCAAGGTGCTCAGATCAGGGCCTTAGCCAGGGGTACGCCAAAGCAGGCTGAGACTGTGCTGGAAAATTTTAAGCTTGTTCTAGCCAGAGTTTTACTAAGGATTTTCCAATAATAATGAAACAGTAAATTCCCAATCTAATTTTTGCAAACTTTGGGCAAAAAACCTTCATCTTCAGAAGATGTTAGTGGTCAACAAATCTATACAAACCCCCAGAAGCTTTAGGCTTTTAGCCTTTTTTGAAAATTTTTGAGCCTGCCCTGATAACACAGTGGCTCAGATGCTCCATATTTTAAAATAAAAATACACGTGGAAGTAGATTTATTTAGGGATCTATTGGCGCATGTTATGTCCTGGTGATAATGGACTTTTATTATAACTAAAGTTGATGTAGAGATAGTGGAGAAGATATCTACAACAGCTGTCATCTGTGAGCATGGAGATTCTGTGTTAACAGCTACAGAAAGTAAAAATTGGCTGTTTGAAGATTATGTAACGGGCCAGAACAAGCGGTTAAAAAGTTGGAAGTTAGCTGGCTGTTTTTAGGTTACAATCCAAATTGAAGAGGGACCTTGAGAATAGAACCATTGAACATTCCCAAGACTGGGTCAAGTCTGTCAAGTCTGAGAGAAAGAAAGAGAGAAAGCATGGTGGAGATGGCGTTCAAGCTAATTAGAACACTATAAACGCTCAGGCTTTTACTACATCAGACCTGCATACTACAACAGGCAAACCTAAGCTTCTTTCAGGCGACCTACGTAGTTTTGACCTAAAAAAGCTGTCATCTATGAGCATGGAGATTCGTGTTAACAGATATGGAAAGTAAAAATTTTAAAAAAATGCCGTACAAAGTCACCCTTTTTTGAAATAGAAACATGCAGATGCAGACGCCTTTCTTTTTGTCAAAATTCTGGAGTGTATTTTTCAAGTAAAATGGTTAGAAAAGAGTGATGGGAACGATAATTGGTCAAAGAAGACTGTTTGGAGATTGTATAATGGGCTCGAATAAGTGGTCAAAAAGTTTAGCTCTCTCTATTTTTAGGTTAGAATCCAAATTAAAAGGGGAGCATGAGAACAAAACCATTAAACATTTCCAAGAATGGATCAAGTCTGTATTATGAAGCTTTCAACATCTTCATATTAATTTTTCGTACTGCCCTATATGCCTCTGTGGAGAGAGAGAAAAGGAAAGAGCATAGTGAAACTAAGGAAGAGGACTGGGTTTTAGTCAGCTTACGCTTAAGCCGTGTAACGGTTTTTAATTTATTGTGTGCATGAGTTTTAGTGTGAATGAAATTTGAATGTAGGCGCGAATGAGTGTAAGTGATTTTTGTGATTGAGTTGGTACTCCGACAGTAGAAGGGAGTGTAGTTACATCGTGTATCCGGTCAAGTGGTCATTTTTTGTCCATTTAGATAAACTTACGTTCACATGTGGTAAAGCGTTACCTGGCCCGTAACAGTCGCTTGATCGGATCCATTGTGCAACCTCTCCAGAAGCGCCTCCTTCTTCGCCACTCATCGAGTCATCCCAACTTTAAGATGAACTCGAGCAGCTTGGCTGGTTGAGTGTCTCTGATTTGGACTTCTGAGTAGTCACCAAGTATAAATCATCTAGCTGATGCTACCGCAGGACACGAGCAAAGCACGCGCTCCAGAGTTTCATCTTCCTGATTACATCCTCTGCATCTGGGGCTATCGATTAGTCCCAGAGTGTGAAGGTGTGTGTTAGGTTATAATGTCCTGTAACGATACCCGTGAGTATTCTCAGATGTAATCGAGACATGTTGAGGTAGTATTTTGCGAACCGACCCTGACTCTGGCAGTCAGCACTTTCAACAGCCTCATAAAACAAAAGCCGCTGATTCTGACCTTGATCCAGCCAGTAGTCGCAAAGTATGGATCCTCTAGGTGTAGGTGTAGGTATCGCAGAACACGACCAAAGTACGCGCTCTACAGTTTCATCTACCTGATTACAACCTCTGCATCTAGGGCTATCAATTGATCCCAGAGTGTGAAGGCCTTTGTTTACCTTACAATGTCTTGTAACGATGCCATTGAGTATCGCAGATGTAATCGAAAAAGGTTGAAGTAGTATTTTAGGAACTCTGAAGGTCAACAGCCTCATTAAACAAAAAAGATTAAGCTCACATAGATATAATGGTGTTAGCTGCAGACAAGAGAGTGCAGCAATTTGCTGCTCCTTTGGCAAGACGCGTTCAAAATCATTGGAACTGAAGGCTGTTACGAACTTCCAGGCTTTTGCAATCAGGTCTGCACAGTTCTACAAGCAAAACTGAGCGTGTATAGATCTTTCAGACGACCTATACGCAGTTTTGACAAGTGTGTCGTAGTTAAAAGCACGTTGTCTTTGTGGTGAGCTTTAGAATAAAAATATATTTTATGTAGGCTGAGGGCAACTCTCGAATTATCTGTTCGGGCGCAAAATTAGCTAGATACGGCCCTGAACATACATTCACACGTCGTTATGCTCTTGTGAAAAAATAAAAGTTTAGTACAGAGAACAACTTTGTGGAATAAAAGTGAATCGGTAAATTGTTTCAAAAAGTTATCAAAGCGTTTTTTGAATAAGCTTAATTAACTGTTATTTAAACTGAATTTTTTTATTGTTTTTTAAATTAGTAAATTGTAGTAATAGGTGATGCATAGTTTTATTTAGTTGATAAATACGGAATGCGACAAATATGAAGTGGTCCCTATAAGTAAAAGTGGGGGGATAGCTATGATAAAACCAAAACACGCTGTTGGAATTTAATGCACTTTATCATAATTAGCATTCCGTTTAACACCAAAATATCTAAAATTTGAAAATGTTCCTTTATATGTATATTATATAAAAAAGTGTCATATTTATATATTATTGTATTCCTGCAGGCTGCTGAAAACATCTGTCGCGAACCAGATGCTGCCGACACTACGTTAAGGCTCGAGATTCCCGCTTGGGATCACAACACCGCCCTAAAACCCCTTCATATCCACCTCAAACCCCAGATATGAACCCCGAGCCCACGATATCGACCCACAGACTTTCATAAAACGTAAAACATCTTGATTTTATAACAAAAATTAAAATTTTTTATTTTTTATTTCGACCAAAAACTTAACTAATATATCAGCACTTGTCTTAATTAATACCCCAGACAATGTACCAATCGCCACATATATCTTCCAAGTCCAATTGTTAAATTGTTCCCTGAGTTATATATCATTCCCCATGCCCCTAAGATAGGATGATACATGGCGTTAGAATTGCCATATATCTTTATAGTTGAAATTCCACACCGCTAGTGTGAATAGTGTAAATAAAGGATTTAAAAAGGAAAATTATTCCTCAAACTACTCGTTTTAATTTTCCGGGTTATAAGCGCCCACTCCTCTAAGTTTTTGTACGTGCGCTTATATATATTCATGAAAACGCTCCAAGATTAAGACGATCTATGACCATCTCTGATGTGTGTTGAGGGATTAAGCATTACTTAAAGGGCCAAAACTGTGTATAAGATGGAAAATGTTAATTATTTATTAAAAGAGCGCTTTCTCGTAATTTAACTTTGTGTAAAAAATTTCTCATCTTTCTGATTGCTTCCTACTTTTATGCTTGATCAAACTTAAAATGTTTTAAAGGCAAAAGAGTTTTAGCACTCGATTGACCAGATACCGTTTGATCTCGCCAACTTTTTAACTGATTGCCAATTTCTAAGATGTTTGCCTTTTACATAGCTCTCGTTTGCAAAGACATCCTCTAGTAGTTATAAATTAAAGCGAGCAAAAAAAAAGAAAAAAAGTTTCGAGATTTCGTGTACCTTTAAAAACGCAATCAGATAGCTAGTTCCGATCTTCCATCCTTTACGAGTGTACCGCAGCGCGGCGAGCGGCGACCCGCGTAACTTCAGTGCAAGATTTAATTAAATCCAAGTCTTGATTTATTGTCGCTTGTGTGCCCTTTACCCCTCGACGGTCCTTACCCTAACTTTCATACCCCATTTTCCCTAATTCTGCCTTGTTGTTTACGCTTATATGATTTTACTCTCTACGCTTTAAATCGTATAGAGAAAGTTTTTGTTTGAAATAACTAATTAAGTTGCATTTTAGAAAAAAAAATTGCAATTTAATACGACAGGAAACCAGTAGCAACCCCGATATCCGCTAAAGACTTGGGCTGGTTTACCTATAAACTACCCTTAATTCCAACATCCCTCTAAATTACAATCCCCATTCTTCCAGCTTACTTTATTTTCCCTTTACCTTGCAGGGGTAACTAAATAACTGCCCCATTATAGCGTAAGCGTCGTTGATAGAGGGCGTCAGAATTAGGTCTTGTTGTAAAGGTTGTAAGGGCGCAGATTTTTAAGGCGCCCAAATGTACAATATATGCAAAAAGATTGAGGGATTAACATATACATGTGTTTTATGGTTCAATTGGTCTATACTTTAAAAATCCCTCTTTTATTTTAATTCCATTTTATAGACCAATTTCTCTTCTCTCGTTCAGCTTGTTTGGTTTCGAATAGTTCCATAATTACAAAAAAAATCGTATAAATTTCAACTAAGGGAACAAACATAAACAAATTCTCATTTAGAAAACAGTATTTCTTTCTTACACTTTTATAGCCGAGCCGTAGTTTGCATACGTTATTGCTAAGCTACCACAGTGTCTAACCGCCAGCCGCCAGAATGAGCAACAGTTCTATCAAATAACAAAGTTGAGTTTAGCGAAATTTTACACAAAAGTAACTTGACCGACTACACAAAACATGGGGTAGTTTTTAATTAAGGCAGCTCAATGAGCGCGTTAAGAATTCCAAACATTCCAACTTGTTCTAATTGTGTCACATGTACATCTACTTATCTTTTTCTATCGAAGAAAATTTGCTTTCCTTTAAACAAAGAGAGGTTCGCTTATAAGCAAAAATTGCCCACTCAAAAAATTCAAATATGCATTTAATTAGCAATATTAAATTATAAATTCTAATTATTCTCGAGAGGTTGCTAAAAATTCCAAGTTATACCTACCTACAGGGTGATTTATTAGATCACCAACAAACTTTGCCATACGAAAGCTAATGTAATTTTAAGAAAAAAAACATTATTTGGACATGTGTCCGATTTTGCTTATTTAAGGAATTGGAAGACTTCAAAGTTTTCTGCAGAAAAAAGAAGAGGACTCTCAGAAGGGTCCGCCGGCTCCGGCGTTAGTTACTACCGACTAGTTACTTACCGAAATAGCCTTAGGTTTTTTTAATAATCCAACCCCAGGTCGGCCTTGCCGACTCCGGCTTTAGTACTACCGACGCTAGCTTCAGGTTTTTTTATTAATCCAACCTCAGGCCGGGCTTGCCGGCTCAGGCTTTTGTTACTAGCGACCCTAGACAGTTTTTTGAGTAATTCAGCCCCAGGCCAGCTTTGGTGTAAGTTACTACCGATGCTAGCTATAGGTTTTTTTTTAGTAATCTAGCTCCAGGCCGACTTTGGCGGTTCTAGTGTTAGTTACTATCGACGCTAGCCTTAGGTTTTTTTATTAATCCAGCTCAGGTCGGCCTTGCCGGCTCCGCCTTTTGTTACTACCGACGCTAGCCTCAAGTTTTTTTTCTTAATCCAACCCCAGACCGGCCGTGCTGGCTCAGGCTTTTGTTACTACCGACGCTAGATTTAAGATTTTTTTAGTAATCCAGCCTCAGGCCGGGGTTGCCGGCTCAGACTTTTTTTACTACCGACTCTAGACTTAGGTTTTTGAAGTAATTCAGCTCCAGGCCGGCTTTGGTGTCAGTTACTACCGACGCTAGCTTTAAATTTTTTTTAGTAATCCAGCTCCAGGCCGGCCTTGCCGGCTCCGCCTTTTGCTACTACCGACGCTCGCCTCAGGGTTTTTTTATTAATCCAGCCCCAGGCCGGCCTTGCTGGCTCAGGCTTTTGTTACTACCGACGCAAGACTTTGGTTTTTTTAGTAATCCAGCCCCAGGCCGGCTTCGCCGGCTTGGACTTTTTTTACTACCGACTCTAGAAAACTTTGAAGGTTGTTTTAGTAATACAACTGCAGGCCGGCTTTGGTGTAAGTTACTACCGATGCTAGCTATAGGTTTTTTTTTAGTAATCTAGCTCCAGGCCGACTTTGGCGGTTCTGGTGTTAGTTACTATCGACGCTAGCCTTAGGTTTTTTTATTAATCCAGCTCAGGTCGGCCTTGCCGGCTCCGCCTTTTGTTACTACCGACGCTAGCCTCAAGTTTTTTTTCTTAATCCAACCCCAGACCGGCCGTGCTGGCTCAGGCTTTTGTTACTACCGACGCTAGATTTAAGATTTTTTTAGTAATCCAGCCTCAGGCCGGGGTTGCCGGCTCAGACTTTTTTTACTACCGACTCTAGACTTAGGTTTTTGAAGTAATTCAGCTCCAGGCCGGCTTTGGTGTCAGTTACTACCGACGCTAGCTTTAAATTTTTTTTAGTAATCCAGCTCCAGGCCGGCCTTGCCGGCTCCGCCTTTTGTTACTACCGACGCTCGCCTCAGGGTTTTTTTATTAATCCAGCCCCAGGCCGGCCTTGCTGGCTCAGGCTTTTGTTACTACCGACGCAAGACTTTGGTTTTTTTAGTAATCCAGCCCCAGGCCGGCTTCGCCGGCTTGGACTTTTTTTACTACCGACTCTAGAAGACTTTGAAGGTTGTTTTAGTAATACAACTGCAGGCCGGCTTTGGTGTAAGTTACTACCGACGCTAGCTTTTGTTTTTATTAATAATCCAGCTGCAGACCGTCCTTGCCGGCTCAGGCATTTGTTCCTAGCGACGCTAGACTTAGGTTTTAGTTTTAGTAATCTAGCCCTAGGCCGGCTTTCGTGTAAGTTACTACCGACGCTAGCTTTTGTTTTTTTAGCAATCCAGCTCCAGGCCGGCCTTGCCGGCTCAGGCTTTTTAGGAATTCAGCCCCAGGCCAGCTTTGGTGTAAGTTACTACTGCTGCTAGCTATAGGTTTTTTTAGCAATCCAGCTCCAGGCCGGCTTTACCGGCTCTTGTGTCAGTTTCTATCGAAGATAGCCTTAGGTTTTTATATATTAATTCAGCCCCAGGTCGGCCTCGCCGACTCCGGCTTTTGTTACTTCCGACAAATAGCCATAGTGTTTTTTAGTAATCCAAGTTCCAGGCCAGCTTTGCCGGCTCACTCTTTTGTTACTACTGACGCTAGACTTAGGTTGTATTTTCAGTAATCCAGCCCCAGGCCGTCTTCCGGCTAGCTTTTGTTGATTTTAGTAATCCAGCTCCAGGCAGGCCTTGCCGGCTCTGGCGTTAGTTATTACCGACGCTAGCCTTAGGTTTTTTTTATTAATTTTTTTATTATTGCTAGCCTTATGCTGGTTTGCACATATTAACTGACAGATAGTTTATTTGGCAGATAAGTTGTTAAAAACCTTTGCTCTTTCATCTACTGTTGGTTAAATCAAATAACTGACGAATACATTTTTTACAAAATTACCTTCTACTTATGACTTTTTGCACCAATTTTAGTTTAAGTGGCAAATAAAAAATATTTTTACAACTTATCTGCCAAAAAAACTATTTGACAGTTAATATGTAAACGGTGCAAACCAGCATTAGGTTTTTTTATTAATCCAGGTCCAGTCCGGCCTTGCCGGTTCAGGCTTTTGTTACTACCCACGTACCCACGCTAGATTTAGTTTTTTGTAGTAATCCAGCTTTAGGCCGGCCTTGCGGGTGTCTGGCGATAGTTACTACCGACGCTAGCCTTAGTGTTTTTTTATTAATCCAGCTTCGGAACGGCCTTGCCGGCTTCGGCTTTTGTTACTACCGACGGTAGCCTTAGTTTTTTTTTATTAATCCAGCCCCAGGCCGGCCTTTTCGGCTCAAGCTTTAGTTACTACCGTAGTAACTACTACTAGTTACTACTGCAGTTTCTACTGCAGAAATCTTCTTCTAATTCTTTAGATAAGAAAAATCGAACATACGTTCAAATAATGTTTTTCTCTTAAAATTAAATGATTTTTTATATGACAAAGTTTGTTGGTGAGCTACTAAACACCCTGTAGAGGTAGAGAGAAAAAATTATGTCAACATCTCAACGTTTTCTCGAAATGTGTGTGTGGGTGTGAAAATGAACACTCTCATAATAACATTATATCTTGGCACTATTTGGCGTCTTACCCCTTTTTGAATTAAAGCACGATAATGAATATATGATAAGGGTAGGCAGTATATTTACAGACCTAGTTCAAGTTGCTCTTTTGGGAGTAAAATTCAATTGCAACCCTTTGAAAGTGACAGCCTTAGACCTGACATCATATTACAGAGAGTTCTACGACCTCCCACATTTTGCATCCCTTTTTGATAAACGCTAAAAGCCGTCTTTTATACAACACGTAACTCCTGCTTTGTAATTTGAATCGCCCTCGCAGTGTTCTAATTAGCGAAAAGTTGCCAAGACGTCGTCGTTGTTTGTACTACTGACACTAAATATACACATCTTTTACCAACTTACGCTTTTAGAATAAGAGAGTTACACTTTTCGCAACCTTGCTTGTAACTCGAATATATTTTGTCGGCATGTGAAGAGGAAGAAAGGAGAAATAATTAAAATGTGGCGAAAGAAGACAGAATTGCGTGTTTTGTTGAACCAGGTAAGGTTGCACGCAGTCCGTGCGGGTCGTCTTAATATTTAGCCTCTTAAAGAAGGGTGGAATCAGCACCCTCTTGGGTAAAGTTATACTAATTAATGAAGGGGGTTAAGGTTGCTAAATACTTTGCGAAATGTTTGTAAGAAGGATTATTGCTTCTGTTTTTCTAATGATGATGCATAGCTTTGCAGATAAGGTAAAGTTTCACTCTTGGGGGACTTTAACTTTATACCACAAATATTAATTTGCAAGTTTTTAAAATTATTATTTTTATTTCTCTTTTAATTATTTTAATGTCAATTATTAATTTCTATCGCACGTACGCTGATAACTGATAAGAATTCAATAATAGAAAATTGCAGTATTTTAATTTGCTAAAATGCTAAAAAAGTTTTTCTTATCTGAATTTAATGAGTAATGAGTAATGAGGTAATGACTCACTTAAAGTATGAACAAAATTAGAAAACACGTTAACTATCTTATAAAAAAATAATAAAACTAACCTTAAAGATAACTAAGCGACTAAGCCATAGAGGTGAACTTAAAAAACCGTCTCAAAAATCCAAAAGGCACAAAAGCACGAAACGTAATTAAAAATGCACGCACCAATCTGACCATATCGCGTATTAGAAAAGTACTGTCGAATAAGTATTAAAAATTTTATCACGACCAAATGTGCCAAGACCTTATCGTATAAAACCAAATATCTACGTTTATTTTCATTTACAATTTTTAAAATTGGATTATTTTAAATTATAAAATTGAATATTTTATTGTATATTATAAAATATAAAAAAATATATGAAATTAATAATTTGAAACAAAAATTAGTGATGACATATCTGTGGGTCGAGAGCTTTAATTTAAAAAAAAATTCATCAAGATCGGTCCAGTACGCGAAAATTGCCGGTAAAGAAAAGGCTTCGCGTTTTAAATATATGGATTAAAGAAAGTTCTTTCGTTTCATTTTAGACAAAAAAAATCGCAATAGGACATCTCGCGAACACGGTAAGCCCTCAGCCCAGCACAACCTGTAATTAAGACGAATGTTCTGTTGTTTCATGTCCTAAAATTCACTGTCCGACGCACAACTCCCAACATGAAAGACCAGAGTATTACTTTTTGTTTACTCTCTCGCCAGAAACCTGTTGTAAATTACCACCGATAAAGCTTTCTGGGTCCTAAATAGAGCATTAAGCGAGTCTCGCAAAATTGCGAGAATTTCGCATTCTCGTCTGTGTCTCGTAAAAAATTGCGAGATGCGAAAAGAAAAACGTTCATTACTCGGGAGAAATTTCGCAAGTGAAACTATAAGAGCTTCACGATTATCTCGCAAAATTGCTAGAATCTCGCATTCTTGCCTTGCAAAAAATTGCGAAATGCGAGGCCGGTAACGATAATTTCTCTCGAGAAATCTCACAATTGAAGCTTTAGGTTCTTCACGCGAAGCTCGTAAAATTGCGATACTCTCGCATTTTCGCATTTTCGCCTTTTAAAAATTTCTAAATACGAGACGAGAAACCTTCATTTCTAGCGAGAAATCTAGCAAGTAGCTTTAGCTCATCGAAATAAATTTCTAGATGCGAGGAGACAAGTACTCATTTTTCGCGAGAAATTTCGCAAGTCGAGCTGTAGGGGCTTCACGCTAGTTTTGCTAAATTGTAAAACTCTCGCATTCTCGTCTCTTATGCGGGCCATTCACGTTCGCACTTGCCTTGAGGCAGGCCTGCAGGCCAACAGTGTGTGCAGGCAAATGTAAAATGATACTTTCGTATTTACCTGAATCGTGTGTACTAGAGTATCACTTCACATTTGCGCGCACACTGTTGACCTGCAGGCCTGCCTCAAGGCAAGTGCGAACGTGAATGGCCCGCAGTAAAAATTGCGAGATGCGAGGAGTTAAACGCTAATTTCTCGCGAGCAATCTTGCAAGTGAAGCTCTAGAGATTTTGCGCGAGTCTCACATAATTTCGAGAATCTCGCATTCTAGCCTTGCAAAAAATTGCGTGATGAGAAGCGAGAAACGCTCATTTCTCGCAAGCAATCTCGCAAGTGAAGCCCTAATCTTAAAGATATGGCTTTTTCGTTTACATCCGGCAGAAGTTTCTTATGTTTGCGAGAAAGTTTTTGAAAATTTTTTTAATAAAATCTGACAAGGGCCGGTACTTTAACTCTCAACTAAAATCAGGTTACTGCTCCGAGCAACTCCGTGATTCTACGAATGTCAGGTTAGATTTGGTATAAGGAACGCCTACTTCTAACAACGTTTATCTCTAACCACTGCTTAAGGGCGCGCTGCTAAAGTGGAGGGGAGACATTTTTGCCATAGCGTGTATTTTTACCACTTTAAGTTGAAGAAAAAAAAATATAGATGGTGCCAACATACTGTCAAAATAATTATTTTAATTACCAATGTCAACCAATCTCAAACTAAAAAAAAACAAGAAACAGTACTTAAAAGTAGAACATTACAACATCGTTTTGGACGGTTTTCGATGCTGTAATGAGTATATTGTTACAAAAGAATAGTAAAGTTAAAAATTTATACCTGAAACTTTAAAATTTTGCTTGGGCCATCTAAAAGGCAATGCCTGAACTATTGTCGAAAGATTTGGTTGAAAAGACCGCTAAGGACATATTTTGATTCAGTATTTTCTTCCTTGTTTCGTTTAATTAGCGATGGAATCACTTAAAAATTAGGTATTGTTCTTATAACGATCTCCACCAGGAAATAACGGAATTTCATCAATATTGGTTGCTTCAAAATTTGAAAGTTTCTTGTTTTCAAAAATTAATTTAACCTATTTATTCATAATATAAAGCAATGAAAATTGTTCATCTCCTTCATTGATCTTTCCTTATTAAAATTTCAAAAAAATTAAGTTCATATAACGTTTAGTTTTTAAATTCCGCAAGAAAAACTAAAGGCTTATTTTTAACGTTATTTTAACTCCAACTTTTGCCGCTTTGTCAGCGCGGCCTTAACCGAGACTGAAAGTAGTCAGGCTCTAAAAACTATACAGAGATGGTTAAAAAGGATGCGGTGGAAGCAAAGTTTATTTTATGGCGAGGATAGAAGGATATCGAACCTCTAGCAATAAGCCATTCCGTCTATTATCGCTTCCTGATCAGTGATCACTTAATTATTTTGTGTTCTGAATTTGTCTCTTTACAGTAAATAAATGATTTGAACATGCTCTTTTTCAACGTTGTAAATTAGCGTTTGTTTCACGTTTATGCAACAATGCAACCTCTGCCTTCGAAGTCATTAAAGTTAGTTCGTTTTCGACGGGACACACTGTATGGCATAGTTGAGAGTCTTTGCTGTAATTTTAGCACTAAGGCATTTGTCAGCCATAATTTACAGAATCCTTAGGAGCTTACCCCAGCACTAGCAATACACGAATTAGCAGACTAAATAATTCAAGTTCATCTGAATACGTAAAACAGCAACGTTGGAATAGGTTTATGTGTTTTGAGTAATAATCTCGGTAATTCACAGATTATTACGTTTGATTTCATCAAAAGTCTGTTTAGTTTAGAAAGTTTCATAAGACCTCTTGCCTTATGAAAGCGTTTTAATTTAATTTTAATTTTTTTCATATATTAACGGTTTTTTCAGGCGCAAATCTCGAGAACTATATAAGCATAGAGAAAAAATGAATAAAAACGATATTGTAGGAAATTTAATAAGCTTTTAGTTTTCTAAAAATATTTTTTTCCCTAGAACCCACAAAAACAGGGCCTTTCAATCTCCCTCTCACATTTAGCCAAGTATCTAGGACTGGAGACTTTTAGTACACAGCGTCTGGAGAATTAAATAATCTGTTGCAAATATTATGTAGAAGAATTCTAATGCGTATCATTTCCTCCATTTCTTGAGTAATTCTATAGACCCAAGTCGCATAAAATTAGCTATATTCTGAGGTTCTTCTTCTTTACAAAGAGGCCCAGTAGATGGAGAAACAAGAGGACATTCAATGCAGCGGTGGACATAGTTTTATTACTCCTGTGCTTGCTAGACACACTGGTCTTTGCTGTAAGCATCGGTTGGTCTCATAATGAGTATGTAAATCCACAGTGTGATCTTTTGAGAAATACTTAAGATTCTACCCACTTCTCTGCGACATTGGTAGACGTTTAAACATCGCCCTCTATAAAATGTTGTGAACTTATAATAATAGTAAAAAGTTAATTATTTTTAGAATGAATGAAAATGAAACAAGAATAACCTTACACAAGCAAAAGGATACTGCTATTTGAAGGAAAATTTTATTAGCTTTATCTAAGTGCACGATCATCTTTATATCGTGTACATAAAGCTTTCAAAACTGTGCTACATCACGAAATCAATAAGACGGCCACATTCAGCGTCAAGGTTGGGATAGGAAACTTAAAAAATTACAAAAGTAAGTTAATTTTATGTCAGATTTTTTATTTAAGTGGTTTTTGTAGTTCACAGATTAAATAACTCGAAATTTTCCTCCAAAGCGTTGTAGCTGCATAATGAAAATTATTGAATCTCACCCATTGAAATGATAATCTTGAAAATCGGTGTTGCACTTTGAAAACGCTTGGCTAAGCAGCCACGACAAAGCTTAGCTGCGTTCTGAAAAGCGTTTCACTGTGGGCTACGTTTATCATATCGAAAATTTTTTATTTTACTTCCTAGGACGTTTGAAAGATTAAATCTGCAGGAATAGGCCAATTAGTTGATGATTATGAACCACGACTGGTCCAATATGCTTTTTGGAGCTAATTATCACATTTGATAATTAAATTAAGTTTCTACAACTCTTGTAGTAGATCCTGAGACAAAATTATCAAAAATATTATTTTAATTACCTGGGGCTCGAGAGTTGTTTTAAAAAAATATTAAATCAAGTCTTTTAAATTATTTAAATGAATGGAATTTATCTTAAAACTTTTCGACTTAAGTTCATAAAATTAATGGCATATAAAAATATTTTTTAAAAAGAAAATTTCCAATTAGTAAACTTCAACATCAACATACATTAACGTTCTTAAATAATTTATTAAAAAACAAACTGAAAGTATTTGAAATGAATATTCAATAATGAATGTTCTTTTTGAGATGCTCGTCTGAAAAAATCAAGCAGTCTTTCCTGCTTCATTAAATATTACTGGAGACGAGCAAAAGCATTTTTACATTAGCCAGAAAGCCAACTGAATATGTAATCAGACTCCGGTGAGACGATGCCAAGCCAACAACAAACCGAGACCTTCTCAAATAAACATGAATTTTTTTTAATTCATAATTTGAAACAAAAAATTTATTTTCCAAAAAGGCCCCTTGTTTAAAACTTAAAATTTATTAATGGGAAAAATCTTAACTGAAAATAGATGAAAAATACATAAAAGGGAAAAAAATGTTTATTAATTTTTATTTTATTTTATGTGAAAATTTTTGCTTTCAAATTTCCATTCCTTTGCTAGTAACGTTTCAACTTTTATCACTTTTACTTTTACCAATCTTCTTTGACACGTACATTTAATTATAAAACACTAACGTACGCTTTGTTACGCATGTTATTGGCAGGAGGGTGTCGGTGGTGGTATTTGCTTTTTAGCTTACGTTCTCTAGTCCTTCACACACTTTAATTTCCCTATTAGAATGAAAAGAGAATAATAAGGAAAAGCTACCCGATCGATGTGTATTCCATGGCAACCCTCAAAGTCAGTTAATGAAATAAGATTTTTCACGACAAGCCTGTTAAGAATCGGAACTCCAAGCATTATTGTCGTTTTAAATAAGAAACGCCACAGTCGAGCAATTTTTAAATCGTTTATTTTTAAAATCTTCCCCTCAACTCGCCCTTAACAAAATTATTAAGCGTGGAATATCTGGACAACGTATTTTAGTTTTGCAAACAACTCTTGCTAGCACACAATGCTAATCCTACTCTCAAAAGCAGTTAATACTGATTAAGATTCCTTGTGTGTGTCCGTGGCTAATTAACAGCACCTTGCACCATCTCATTCTCCTGGAACAATCTCTCTCTCTCTTTCCCTCTTTATCTTAAATAACGATCACTCTTCTCTAATTGCCCTTTCTTTAAACCTTCCAGGTCGTACGTCTTATTCAAAATGCCATAGGTCATTGAATGATTTATTATTTGAAACGAAAGAAAAATTTTAAACCAAAGCTTAAATATTGAGATCAAAAGAAAATATTAACCTCTTGAAGAATAGAATGAAATTCGTTAAAAAATATTTATAAGTTAGGAATAATTATTTGGTTAGGAGGCTAACATACCGAAAGGCTCTGCAATGCGTTGGTTAGACCTAAGAGCTATAACAAAGATGGCCTAGTTATAAAAGTAGGATTAGAGGGTGTTCGAGACTGTATGTTCATGAATGAGATGGCATGAGTAGCATTATAGCAGACATGAGTACTGAGGCATTCATATAGCAAAGGGAGATCTGCAAGGAAACCGTTAAGTCGGTTAAAACTTGAATTGCAACATTACTGAAACAAGTGGATGAAAAAGAAAATACGTGACACTATTAGAAGAGTTGGAGTCGAGAAACTTTAACCTTCTATTAGATTACAGTCAGTAAATGCGAAGATTATTTTACTGAAATGCTCCTAAAAATAAAGTATTACTTTGAAAAAATCCCTACAGAAACGCAGATACTATGTGAGCGCCTCCAATGGGTTCGTTAAGGTCCAAAGGCTATCCAAAGATGGCCTAGTTATAAAAGTAGGATTAGAGGGTGTTCGAGACTGTATGTTCATGAATGAGGTGGCATGAGTAGCATTATAGCAGACATGAGTACTGAGGCATTCATATAGCAGAGGAAGAACTGCAAGGAAACCGTTAAGTCGGTTAAAACTTGAATTGCAACATTACTGAAACAAGTGGATGAAGAAGGAAATACGTGACACTATTAGAAGAGTTGGAGTCGAGAAACTTTAACCTTCTATTGGCTTACAGTCAGTAAATGCCAAGATTATTTTACTGAAATGCTCCTAAAAATAAAGTTTTACTTTGAAAAAATCCATACAGAAACGCAGATACTATGTGAGCGCCTGCAATTGGTTCGTTAAGGTCCAAAGGCTATCCAATGATGGGCTAGTTATAAAAGTAGGATTAGAGGGTGTTCGAGACTGTATGTTCATGAATGAGATGGACACGTAGCATTATAGCAGACATGAGTACTGAGGCATTCATATAGCAGAGGAAGAACTGCAAGGAAGTTCTTAAATCGGTTAAAACTTACCCCAGATTGCGATGAATCGACAGCGAGTAACTTTGTTAGAACTTGGCCAGGAGAGTTTCAGGAAAAACTTGGACTAGAGAGTTTTCGTAAGATCCAGTGAGTCTAAACAAGTGGATAAAGAGGACAGTATGTGACACTATTAGAAGAGTTGGAGTGGAGAAACTTAAACTTCTATTGGTTAACAGTCAGTAAGTGCGACGATTTTAGTTCGAGTTAAGACCTCAATTGCTAGCTGAAACGAAGAGATAGCCCACCTGTTGAAGGTAATACAACATGCTATCAAATAGCAATTTTATAATTCGAAATACCCTCTGAGCTATTAGAAAGACAGCTAGACTTGCAAACCCATTTTAGATTTGACAGTTTGGATGACAACTTAAAAACATTTAATTAAACATCAGGAGTGTCCGTATCTTCTTGATCATATTTTAGACTTTAAGTGAGAGTCTTACGTCAATTTAGAAAAATTTTAGAAAAATATTATCTGATGCGACCTAAAGGTCGCTAATTTCGAGTTGAAGGGTTAATAATGACTAATGAGCACTGCTGGCTGAACTGTTTTTGAAAATGTGGCTCTCTAAACAAGTACCCACTACTTTTCCCTCAAAATGACCTGAAAGGAAAATTCAGTTCTCGTCATTTTATGAAAAAAAAAATTTTAGTTAAAAAAACGAAAGTTAAAAGTACAAAAGGGGTGTAGAGTTTATATCCGAGTTGTTTCTTAATCAATATTTTAAAATATCTCATATTTTACAATTTAACACCCCAACCGAAAAATAATAACTCTTCACCCCATATTTTGAAAACGTGTTAAATCTGTAGGCCGAGACGAGCGTATCTAGAATCAATTTATGTTGGCAGTATAGCATATTTGTGTTTCCCTCGAGATATACAGATATCAGGCGGGTGTGCAACCTCGGCTTTTGAATATTACATCGCATAAGATATGTCTATCTACTCCAGAGAATCCCACCTATCGTCAAACCGCCCACTTTTAGCTATTGTATCATAAATTCGAAAAATTTTTATTTCCTATTGCACTTACGTTTTTTTTTTATTATTTATTTTCAACTATAAACGGAAATTATCCTTTTCGTAAAACCTTTTGTGTTTACGATTATTAATGGAAGAGTGTCGAGAACGAAAACCCGGTGTGGTTCGATGTTTAAATGACATTAGAAAATCGCCCTCAAAAAGAAACATTACTTTTCCGATAAGAAATAATATAAAGCGAGTACTGTTTTAAAATATTGAATATATTTTCCCCAAAAATATTTCCGCCTGTAAATATTTTTCCTTTTCCCCCTCGCCCTTGTGTCTCTTTTTCTCTCTCACATTTATATACTATATACATAAATAATTCCTTCTGAAACACATGTTTCTCTATATGTTGCGCCTTTAAAAGTATGCGCTTTCGCGCCATTAAGTAATAGCTTTTCAAACGTAATAAATTCTTTTGCTTTACAAGAGTGATACTGTTTTGATATACAATTTTCAGACAGCATCGCCGTCGATACTTAAGCCCTCGAATTTATTATTTATTAAAAATGTAAAAAAAAATCATTCAACTGTTGGGAAATTTTATGTTTTCAGAAAGGAAATTTATGGTGCAGTTAAAATTGTACTTTTTGTCATTTTAGTAAATAGATTTTTGATTTATACAAATTTAGTATTGGTTTTAACAGAATATTAATACATACACCACTCACTAAGAGCCTAACTAGATGTACGCTTTGTAATCGTTTCAAATATTCGCAATTAGTTATGGAAACTCTACAAGGAAGGGATTTGGTATACGGGCGAATTTGCAAAGTGTGCAGTGCCGGCGTAGCTCATGCGAAGTCAACATTAAACTACAGTTATAATAGGCAATACTCGCTAAAATAATTCATTAACTAAATTAGGAAAAGCCGTGTGATTCGACGGAGCTCGTCTTTCCTACCTGTACAGGGTCGGAGTAGCTACTAACCAGAGATCAGTTGGTCAACCAGTCGGCCAGTTTATTGCTGCGTTCGGATAATACTATCGGACACATTTGATGTGTCCGATAAATCTAATCTGCTCCGAGATGTATATCAAACGCAGAATTTGTAGAAGTTCAAGTTTAAAAGTAATAAACGTAACCTAACCTAACTTTACGTTCTTTAGCCTAACCTAACCTATCTGTTCCAAAAAGTGTCCGTTTGCGTGACTGTGGGGCGGAGGAGGTACTAGTGATGTACTCTTCTAGGCCATACACCTCATCAAGTGTAGGTCCTGCCGCCGTCCTACATCAAGCACCTAGCACGCCAGGCTTGAACGGGAGGTTTTTGCGGAGGAGCTAGCTGCGTCACCCCTTTAGCGTCGGTACATCGCTTCTTCTGGTCCGATTTTGAAACCAGGGAGCGGCTCGGATTTTAAGAGCTTGCCTTTACAACTCGGCATCTGTCTTACTTCGTCACAGGTCTTGACGTAACCTAACCTAACCCAGCTATTCTGGAAGGTGCCTGTTAGGGTGACTGTGGGGGCGAACGAGGTGCTAGTGGCGAGGGCCAGGTCGGTCGTGCAGTCTTCTAGACCATACGCCTAATCAGCCCCGCCGCCAATTTACATCAAACGCACCTAGTATGCCAGATTGAACGGGAGGTTTTTTCGGAAGCGCTGGCTGCGTCATCTCTTTTGGTGTCGGCGTATCGCTTCTTCGCCTATTTCGTAGCCAGGGAGCGGCTCGGGTTTGAGGAGGTGGCCTTTATAACTCGACATCTGTTTTATTTCAACACAGGTCATGGCTCTGTCCTGGCATATTTAAACAGGATGGGTCTGGCCCTTGTTGATACGTGCCCCGGTGGGCAGCGGCAAACGTCTGAGCACCTGCTTTTGTGGTGTCTCCGGACGCTAAATCTGAGAGACCAAGTGAAATCAAAAAGTTCGATTGATATCTTATACACGTCCACATCCAGTCCGATCTAGTTCCGTCACGAATATCGCTCTTCTAGTCCGTAGGTTTTTGTGAGGTTGGAGGATGGCCACCAGATATGGGCAACTTGGAAGTTGTAGCATCGCTAGTCTGTGCGCCGGCATTTGCGACTTCTCGAAACATGACATCTCAGCTTTGACGATCCAGGCAGCACCTTGAATGAGAACTCACGGAATCTGATACATTATACATTATATTCCACTTTTTATACTCCCACTTAAAAAAAAAGATCAATGAGTAATGACAGTCAACGATAATGTAAACTCGACAGAATGATCCTTGGAATTCGAAAATGTCATTTTTGTCGCATTTTCTCCTATAAGCAACTGTTACCAAGCTCGTTCCTGGTATTTTATGTTCTAAAGGCCAAATTACAGCTACTGCTGGACCAAGTAAAGCAAAAGTTTGACCCTGAACATCTTAAAGTAAAATGTGTTGGTTTATTGTATCTAGGGGCATGAGCTTCCTCTTCACTTGGTCCAGCGGAGGATTTTCGAAAAATTTAAGCTCTTTTAGCCATCTTTATTAGCGTGTGATCTACTGTAGTAGCTAAGGTAACAAATTTAAAGTCATTCTTACTCGAATTGAAGCATCAAAGCTTATACTGATAGATAAGATAGCCCCAAAAATGTTATGATTTTTACTGATATTTTTTCACGGCATAAAATTTCTTTCTGATTTCTGGCCTGTCTCTGTCTATCTATAGATATCCAAACTGAACATTTTGTAAGTGTGTGTCTGAAGCAGGCTTAATAAGGCTCTTAAATTAATTTTCTTGTAGCCATGGTGTTATGTGGGGCGTAACTCTTTTAATTAAGCAAAGGCATAATGTTGTCCTCCAGTAGGCAATTTTAGGACAAAATATTTTATATTTACCAACAAAGTGAAATCTATGAAGAAAACTATATATTCTGATTACTTTTGAAACAAAAATTTTCTCTTTTTTGATCAAAATTCTGAAGAAAGAAATTGTTTTCCAAAGTTTAAGTCTTGCAATCGGCAAACTTTAAGAGGAAGTCACATAAAGCTCTTGGAACTCTATGAAAGCAAGCTAAAATTTCAACATTTTTAAATTTTAATTTCCTAAAGGGGCATCCTTAATTACAAAAATTCTAGAAAAACTTACGTCGTTTCTTCCAATTAAGCAAAATCCCGAAAGAAAAATCCAAGCACAAAACTAGAAAATTGGCAAACCGAAGCCAAAAAATTTTTCTCCAAGATACGTTATTGAACCCTTTCAACGCTTCCCTTTTAACTGGCTCTTACATTTTGTCCTTAAATCCAACCACAAGACAGAAAAGACTTCCAATAAAAATGAAATAACCGACCACATGCGTAAACCACAAGGAAATATCTACGAATCAGAAGAACGAATTATAACCACAGAAACGCCCTTTTTAACCACAAACCAACCGCAAGACGAGGTGCGTCGCGACGCCGATTTAACGGTGTCGATAGATTTTCACGAAAATTCAACAACTTTGATATGCTGCCGATACCAACATGTTTTGGTTTGTGCTTATTGCTAAGGAAATAAGCAGTGTGTTCAAACGTTCATTAAATTAAACCTTTCATAAGGGTAACTTAATAAGGATTAATTAGTTCAATTCCTCAAGTAGAAATTTAAATGAAAAATTTTGAAGGAAATTCAAGTTTTGATGAAAATTTATTTTTTGAACATTATATTTTTATTAAAAATTTTTCTTCTTTAATTCGTGAGTACTACGCACTCTGTTGAAGGGTGGTGAAACTTTACTTACTTATATATTTTCTCACGAACTAAAGACTTATAAAGAAATTGCCCCTTTCTTCGGTTTGAGAAAATCGAAATTTCACCCTCAAAACTCTACTGGTAAAAAATGACTTCAAACTCCATTTTTAGTCTTTTTAAACTAATTTGTTTTTCTTCGTATGTGTTTTTCACTTTTTATTCGTAAAAAAGCCATTATAAAGCACTTTTTGTGTGGTAAAAGTAAAATAATAGTGTAAAATCAATAAGGGCGAAAAAGCACGAGAGTGTTTGTTCGTGAAGTGTTGTTTAGAAAAGTCCGGAACTTTTAGCAAACAACTTTTCTTAAAGACGTCGCGACGCTGTAAGAAAAGGGTGGAAAATGGTAAAAGTTCAAGGAGATTGCGTTAGAATGCGCTGTTTAAAAAATTAAAAGCGCTGATGATGATGGAAGGAATTTTGCGGTTACTTTGATTTGCACAGCATTCATTAAAGATTGTGTTAGTAAATTGATGTTCTGTCTCAACTTTTCTCCATATATCGATGTTAGTTCAAAGGGAGAAAATTATATTTCACTTATTTGCTAAAACGTTAGATGTGTTTCGCTATTGAAGTATACTCTTTGAATATTTAATACATATTCGTTGGGAATTGCTCATTTGTATAATTTTATATAAGGGCGGATAACTAGATATTTTAATTTGCAGACCTGATTTTAGCAATTTTGATTTTATACTCCACTTTTGATTTATTTACAAATTAATTTATAATTAAAATTTCTAATTTGACTTTTATCAAACAATTACCACCCTAGTAGTATAGTATTTTATCTTTTTTTCTCACTTTCCCCTATTTTACCTATATTACCCATTTAGGTTACGTTGTATAATCAAATCACTCGACCAAATAACTCGGATCATGGCTTAACTTTGGTTGCATGTCCAGTGTCCACCAGCTCTCGTCATCCGTGATGCAGCTGACAAATTTTCTTTTACAATGGTGTTTTGATTTGATTCTAAAATGGAATATTGATCAATTATTGATATGGAATTAATTTTAATTAACTCGTTAAGTGTGTCTTTTTTAGAAGTAAACTACTCATGTGTTCATGTTCATCTTCTCCTGTAGAAAGAGTTTAGATACTCGCCTATAACAGTCCACTTCCCTGTCTGTCTGTTTAGCTCTACACTTCGACAAAACTCACAGAAAACGGCTATTTTGTTAATAGACCATCAGATAAGAATATAACTGCCTGGATAATTTCAATAGGGTGGTGGAAGAGATATAATTCCATCTGCTTGTCTACCTGCCATAAATCTGTCAGTCTGCCTATTCGTTCACTTGTCTGTGTGTCTGCAAACTTAAATGAAAGTCAGAGCAGGCCACCACCTCGGGTAAGAGTATAAATACCTGAACATAAGTCAACTGATGGTTTGTGCTCTGTTGTGTTTGTGCTGGTCCACTAAGACAGTTGGAACAAATGTCTTGAATATTTCTGAAAGAAGATATTAGGCTCTTTAATTTATAATAGAGGTTAAATTATCTTAATTTATTGTAGTCTTTAAAGAGCTACATTAACATTTGCGAGAGATTTAACGACTAGTCTGTTACGATAACTGGACGAATCCTCTGAAGGTTGGTGATTGAAATCCTTAAACATTGAAAAATGTTCAAAAATTAAGAATCCAAAATGGCCAAAGCTTAATCTGGATAGGGGATGGAGTATTACAGCAAAATATAGGTAGTTGTAAATGAACTGCTTTGTTCTAGCTGGGAATGGAACCTGGGTCTCTCGTATTCTGAGACAAGATTTTTAACCTTTGAGCACTCTCATCTTAAGCCACTCTCAAAGATACTCTATCGGAATTTTCAGCTCATTTTCCAGTGTCTTAAAACCTTAAGAGTCTGTAGCTTTGCTTCGAATAATGCTTAAACGACCCTACCACTGGAGGCACATTTGTAACACCCTGTATATATATATTTATATGATGTTGATGGTTTTTAAAGAAAGAACAAACAAAACTCCATTGGTGTAGGTAGGTACTTGTATTTATAGTAAAGTTTAAATGAGGTCGGTAATTCAAAACGAGCTCTTGCTAATCTCACCTTACCCCTTAAATTTTATAGTAAACTACTTTTAGAGCCCAACATGTATTAAAGTACAACAAGAACATTATATATCTAGGAAAATAACTATGACAGCTAGTGCATTCCCTTAGGCACAATAACAAGAGTATAACCTTGATTAACACATAACTAGGACTTGCTTTAATTTGTTAACCCCTTTTCTTATTACTTACACACGAAAACTAGCTTAAACAAAATGTTTCTGACAAAATATTATTATTATTTAGCTTTATTATGCACCAAATCTTTCATTTGTTTTATAAACTTATTAATACTAGAGCGAAAATTCGCAGAATAGGAAATTTGGAAATTTATTTTACTAGCTCTACTTCAACCGTGGTGAACTCTCAAGAATCATAATCTGGGCTTCGAAGGCCCGGTATTCTCTACTTTTATAAACCGGAAAGTTTAAGCCCTAACATTCTCCTTTTTAGTCCACTTATGTCGCTACTGTCTAGTCACTAACTGCTAGCAACTGTCGTTGGCGTTGCACCTCACATTACCTATCTATGTAAGCTAAAGTATCTCCCTCACGTCGCGTATAGCTGCAGTAATCACTTTATAGTAATCCTAATGCCACCATACTCCAACGAACGGTGGCGCAAGCAGAATAGAAATTTGGCTGCTGACGCAGAATGGGTTTATTCTAACTACGCTTAGTCAGAAGAAACCCATAAGCAGAAATAATATACATCTAGACACGGGTAGGCCTGAAAAGCCCGGTTTACATAAGTTTTTGTACTTCAGACGTTATGAATCGTAAAAACAAAATTTCAGCTCCTCTAAGGAAATTTTGGAAATGTGTACCTAATGTGCTTTTCAAGACTCTTCCTGAACAATTTATTGTGATCATTTTATATGGATTTATTGTAACTGTACTTAGTCAGAAGAAACCCATAAGCAGAAATAATATACATCTAGACACTGGTAGGCCTGAAAAGCCCGGTTTACATAAGTTTGTGTACTTCAGAGGTTATGAATCGTAAAAAAAATATTTTAGCTCCTCTAAGGAAATTTTGGAAATGTGTACGTAATGTGCTTTTCAAGACTCTTCCTAAACAATTTTTGTGATCATTTTATATGGGTTTATTGTAACTGTACTTTACTTAGAAGAAACCCATAACCAGCAATAATATCCATCTAGACACTGGTAGGCCTGAATAGCCAGGTTTACATAAGTTTGTGTACTTCAAGGGTTATGAATCGTAAAAAAAATTTTTCAGCTCCTCTAAGGAAATTTTGGAAATGTGTACCTAATGTGCTTTTCAAGACTCTTTCTAAACAATTTTTTGTGATTATTTTATATGGGTTTATTGTAACTGTACTTAGTCAGAAGAAACCCATAACCAGATATAATATACATCTAGACACTGGTAGGCCTGAAAAGCTCGCTTTACATAAGTTTGTGTACTTCAGAGGTTATGAATCGTAAAAAAAATATTTCAGCTCCTCTAAGGAAATTTTGAAAATGTGTACCTAATGTGCTTTTCAAGACTCTTCCTAAACAATTTTTTGTGATTATTTTATATGGGTTTATTGTAACTGTACTTAGTCAGAAGAAACCCATAACCAGATATAATATACATCTAGACACTGGTAGGCCTGAAAAGCTCGCTTTACATAAGTTTGTGTACTTCAGAGGTTATGAATCGTAAAAAAAATATTTTAGCTCCTCTAAGGAAATTTTGGAAATGTGTACGTAATGTGCTTTTCAAGACTCTTCCTAAACAATTTTTTGTGATCATTTTATATGGGTTTATTGTAACTGTACTTAGTCAGAAGAAACCCATAACCAGATATAATATACATCTAGACACTGGTAGGCCTGAAAAGCCCGGTTTACATAAGTTTGTGTACTTCAGACGTTATGAATCGTAAAAACAAAATTTCAGCTCCTCTAAGGAAATTTTGGAAATGTGTACCTAATGTGCTTTTCAAGACTCTTCCTAAACAATTTTTTGTGATTATTTTATATGGGTTTATTGTAACTGTACTTAGTCAGAAGAAACCCATAAGCAGAAATAATATACATCTAGACACTGGTAGGCCTGAAAAGCCCGGTTTACATAAGTTTGTGTACTTCAGAGGTTATGAATCGTAAAAAAAATATTTTAGCTCCTCTAAGGAAATTTTGGAAATGTGTACGTAATGTGCTTTTCAAAACTCTTCCTAAACAATTTTTGTGATCATTTTATATGGGTTTATTGTAACTGTACTTACTTAGAAGAAACCCATAACCAGCAATAATATCCATCTAGACACTGGTAGGCCTGGATAGCCAGGTTTACATAAGTTTGTGTACTTCAGAGGTTATGAATCGTAAAAAAATGTTTCAGCTCTTCTAAGGGAATTTTGGAAATGTGTACCTAATGTGCTTTTCAAGACTCTTCCTAAACAATTTTTTGTGATCATTTTATATGGGTTTATTGTAACTGTACTTAGTCAGAAGAAACCCATAACCAGATATAATATACATCTAGACACTGGTAGGCCTGAAAAGCCCGGTTTACATAAGTTTGTGTACTTCAGACGTTATGAATCGTAAAAACAAAATTTCAGCTCCTCTAAGGAAATTTTGGAAATGTGTACCTAATGTGCTTTTCAAGACTCTTCCTAAACAATTTTTTGTGATCATTTTACATAGGTTTATTGTAACTGTACTTAGTCAGAAGAAACCCATAACCAGATATAATATACATCTAGACACTGGTAGGCCTGAAAAGCCCGGTTTACATAAGTTTGTGTACTTCAGAGGTTATGAATCGTAAAAAAAATATTTCAGCTCCTCTAAGGAAATTTTGGAAATGTGTACCTAATGTGCTTTTTAAGACTCTTTCTAAACAATTTTTTGTGATTATTTTATATGGGTTTATTGTAACTGTACTTAGTCAGAAGAAACCCATAAGCAGAAATAATATACATCTAGACACTGGTAGGCCTGGAAAGCCCGGTTTACATAAGTTTGTGTCCTTCAGAGGTTACGAATCGTAAAAAAATGTTTCAGCTCTTCTAAGGGAATTTTGGAAATTTTTACCTAATGTGCTTTTCGAGACTCTTCCTAAACAATTTTTTGTGATCATTTTATATGGGTTTATTGTAACTATACTTAGTCAGAAGAAACCTATACCCATCAATAATATACATCTAGACACTGGTAGGCCTGGAAAGCCCGGTTTACATAAGTTTGTGTCCTTCAGAGGTTACGAATCGTAAAAAAATGTTTCAGCTCTTCTAAGGGAATTTTGGAAATGTTTTCCTAATGTGCTTTTCGAGACTCTTCCTAAACAATTTTTTGTGATCATTTTATATGGGTTTATTGTAACTATACTTAGTCAGAAGAAACCTATACCCATCAATAATATACATCTAGACACTGGTAGGCCTGGAAAGCCCGGTTTACATAAGTTTGTGTCCTTCAGAGGTTACGAATCGTAAAAAAAATGTTTCAGCTCTTCTAAGAGAATTTTAGAAATATGTACCTGATTGTGCTTTTCCAGACTCTTCGTAAACAATTTTTTGTGTTCATTTTATAACTGTGAAATGAAAATTGCACGTAATTTTAATATGAAACAAAACAAATGGTCCTCACTTTAGAGCTTATTTTGTATGTGGTTGTATATAATGCTTAATCGACACAGATCGTCATTACAGGCAACTAATTAGTGGTGGCAGGTGTACTCTATACCAACCATTGGTTTAGCCTACGCTACCCTTGTATATTACAATAATTGTACTCGCTAATGTTAAAATGTGAAAATGAAAAAAAAGTCAAAAATGAGTTAATAATTAAATAGTTTATATCGTGTACACGTTGAGTTTGTTTAGTTAAAAACAAAGTTTAGAAAATAAATTATGCGAATTCCTCATAAACCTTGTTGAGAGTTAGTAGTTTTCTATTTCCTTTTTGGGTTTGTGCTTCCTCTCTTTTACTTTGAATTTTATGTCCCTCTGTACCGGTAACCACAAGCGGCCAATTGCAGTAAAAGTTTTGAAACATTATTTAGAGTAAAAGGTTCGTGAGCGTTCCTAAGTATTTTTATTTTATTATACAAACTCCTATATTAAAAGGATTTAATATTAGATACCTACAAATTTTATCTCTTCAAAAGCTTCGCCAGAAAGTATGTAAAACCCTTTTTATATAATATGACAAAATGCTTGGAATTTTGTTTATTTTATAAGTAAATATTTTGATAATTTTATTTAAATAATAAATTTTTCGTTTTACAGTTTTTTTTGTGTGCCAGAAAACCTCTGTTTACTATTCGAAATAGTGAAATTTGCACTCTTGCTGTTTTTAATTTCCATTACACCATTTTTCACTTTCAATTAGTGGAAAATTAAATGATGGTTCAAATTAACGATATACCTTCTCTTAACCATATGAACTTGCATAACAAGTGCTTTTAATTTAAAACGAGTACATTGTGATGAAATAATGAACCGCGAGTGTTATTTGATCTTTCTGAAAAAAGTGTTTTTAAATCCAATACTTTAGGATAGTTAACCATTTGAAAAAATATCCACTTTTTAAAATTGTTTTCTCAAAATTCGTTTTAGTCGAATATAAATGTTGGACAAAAACCTTCCATCCTCAAAAGAGATTACAGTGGTTAACAGATTTGTACAAATTCAGAAGAAAGAAAACTCTGACTTTAGCTTTCAGCCTCCTTTGAAAATTTTTGAGGCTGTCCTGATACTCGTAATATAGTCTGGTTACGGCCCTAAACATGCTTATCATTCAGAGGAACTAAAGTAGAGTCAGAACTTCACGATCTTTTTCGCAAGACACTAGATCACAAGCTGCATGCCCTTACGGGCTTCTTCGAGGGATCTTTCGACAATACCACCTATAAATCTCTATATATAAGAATCAAAGTCCTGAATGACTGACTGACTGACTGACTGACCTATCATCGCCCAGCCCAAACCGCTGAACCTAGAATCGCGAAATTTGGAGAGCGTGTTCCTTTCACGATGTAAGCACCCACTAAGAAGGGATTTTTCAAAATTCCACTCCTGAAGGGATATACAGGGTGTTGAAATATTTTTTATTATTTTTTAATACTACCAAACCGCTGGCCCTAGACACACGAAATTTTGGAAATACATTCATTTGACGATATAAGCAGACACGTATTCAAGGATTTTTTGATATTTGACTCCTCAAGGTATATACAAGGTGTTTATCTATACAGTGTAAGGAATCATTGGAATATTATCATTCCCGATAGGAATATCAAAAAACTGTTTGATACGTCAAATCGATTTATTTAAAACCAAACATTTTCCGATAATTTTCATTTTTCTACCCCTTACCCCCTTCGAGCAATGACGTCACTGGGATTTTTTTTAAACGATAATTTATTTTTTCTTGCGGAATCGGATAGTACAGTTTGTTATCGTCACAATTTGATAAAAGGAGTTTTTGAAATTCCACCCCTGAAGAGATATACAAGGTGTTGAAAAGTTTTAAGGTATTTTTTATTAATCCCAAACCGTTGGTCCTAGAAACACGAAATTTTGGAACTGTATTCCTCTGACGAAATAAGCGAACACCCCTTAAAGGATTTTTTGAAATTCAACTCCTGAAAGAATATACAAGGTGTTTAAAGTTTTTTATATTATTCGTTAACAATGGAAAACCGCGGGTTGTAGAAATACAAAATTTTGGAAATATAATCCTTTGAAGAAGATTTTCCACAATGTTCTTAATGTGTGCACAATGTGTTTAATGTTCAAACTTAAGTTATTGGTTAAGAAAAATCGGTTATATACTTATTGTAACGCCATATACACACACACACCAATAAGAACACCTGTTTAAATGCAACTACCAAAAAAAGATACAGGGTGTTGAAAATTATTGTAATACTTATTTGTAACAGACACATCGTAGTATTCTACATTCATTTAACTACGTAGGCACCCGCTAAGAAGGGATGGTTCGAAAATCGACTTCTAAAGTGCTATACAGGGTGTTCGCAATGTTAATAGTGCTCTGTAAGCAACACAAATGATTAGCATTCTACATTCCTTTCATGAAATGAACAAGCATTAACAAGGACATTGTATAAATGCAAATGCTAAATAAATATCGAGAAAAATATACAGGGTGTTGAAAATTGTAGTAGTCATTTGTAAGAGACACATCGTCGCCTTCTACATTCCTTTAACGTCGTAGACACCCGCTAAGAAGGGATTGTCTGAAATGCAACTACTAAGTGCTATATACAGGGTGTTCAAAATGTTAATGGTGCTTTGTAATCAACACAAATGATTAGCACTCTACATTTATTTGGTGAAATGAACACACATTAAGAGGGACATTGCATAAATTCAAATGCTAAACAATTATACAGGGTGTTGAAAATTGTAATAGTAATTTTAAGAAACACACTTTAGCATTCTACATTCCTTTAACGTCGTTGGCACCGGCTAAGAAGGGATTTTTCGAAATGCAACTACTAAAGTGCTATACAGAGTGTTCAAAATGTTAATACTGCTTTGTAATCAACACAAATGATTAGCATTCTACATTTCTTTGCGGTAATTAACACACATGAAGAGGGAAATTGCATAAATTCAAATGCTAAACAATTATACAGGGTGTTGAAAATTGTAATAGTCATTTGTAAGAGACACAGTTTAGCATTCTACATGCCTTTAACGACGTAGGTACTACCCGTTAAGAAGGGATTGTTCGAAATGCGACTACTAAAGTTCTATACAGGGTGTTCAAAATGTTAATAGTGCTTTGTCAGCAACCCAAATAATTACCATTTTACATTCCTTTGATGAAATGAACACGCATTCAGAGGGACTTTATTGCATAACTTCAAATGCTAAACAATTATACAGGGTGTTCATTATCAAGTAGTAATTTGTAATTACCTACTGTACCAGTGAGCATTTTACATTCTATTAACGACATAGCCACCTGCTAAGAAGGGAATTCTGTAACTGAGGTTCCTAGAGGACTATACTACTATACAGGATGTTCAAAATGGTAATATATTTTTTAAACAGCAGAAATTAGCATCTTATTTTCATTTGGCGCCATTGGTACATTCTGAATGACGTGAATGTGTAAGAATGTGAAAGTGTAACGCACCTATTTATACAGGGTACTAATATTTACGGACTATTACTACAAAAACTTAATCTTCGATGTTGACGTCCCTCATTGTAATGAAATAAAAATATCAAATTTCATACTGATTACTCATAAACCATTTTAAATTAGTACATAAAAAGTAAATGGACATAAAATAAAAAGGTTCCGTGGCGAAGCTCGGGTACCCGGCTAGTCTAAGATAAACGCGCTCGATAATGGGAGGGGGCACCCACAATTTAAAGGAATGATAGCTCTTGCACTACATGCCCATTTTTCCTGCATTGGATTTTCAGTGAGCTCATCCGCAGATTCTTGTTAGTCAAAAAGTCAAGCTTAGCAGGCTTTAACTCTTTTAGAAGCAAGAGGACTGCGTATTTACCCCATAATTGCGTGGAAAACACAAAAGGACGCATGGAATAATTACAAAAACTCCATATGGGTCTACATATACCTATATGGATAAAAGGCTTTTTGATCAAAAGAATACTCAACTACTATTACGATTAAAACTTCCTTCCTTCGTTCTAAACGAAACCCTACATACTACAGGCGCCTGAAAGGTCCTATTATGTGCAACAGAATGGAAACAGTATGATGAATCTTTTCAATAAATATTAGCCTATTGGACCATAATGCTTCAAATTTCAAAGAAACTCATCTGCAGCTTCGTGTTAGACAATAGGTTAACTTTAACTCTTTTAGAAGTTACAGGAGTGCGTATTTTATTTACTCATGATTGTGTAGGAAACACAAAAGGTCGCTTGGAGTAATTACAAGAACTACATGTAGACCTACAATATACCTATGTGGATAAAATGGTTGTGGATCGCAAGAATACTAAACGTTTATTACTTGTATGTGTCATACAACGTGGATGATCTCGCTTAGTACCTAGCGATTTCTTCCAAAATTATTACTCTTGCTAGCAATTTTTACTTGTCCTAAAGCTTCCACACAAAACTTTATTTCATCTGTTTAAAAAAATCGCTAATAAGCGAAATAGCCCGTGATCCACGTATTCTGGGATACACGGAACATCTGGGAGCTGGAACAACCATAAATAATACCAGAAGTGACGAGGATAAAATAACTCGACTTTAGATTGGCAGAGGAACTCTGACTCAACTTAAAAGAATTCGAGCAGGTTCGTAGCCAGACTGTTATCATGGTAGGCTCAAAAACATTCAAGGGGAGCTGAAATTAAAATCAGAGTTTTCTCTCTTCTGGGTTTGGTTTGGTTTTTCAACATAAATCTGTTGACTACTGTCATCTCTTCTGAAAATAGAAGGATATATAGATGATAGAAGTTTTGTGCTCAAAGTTTGCAACAATTTGATTCTTTCAAAGTCAATGTTTTCTTCTTCGCCACCAACTACGAACTTATCGTTTTATTATCATTGCAAAATCCTTAGAAAGGTCTCACTAGAACAAATTTAAAATTTAACAGGGCAGGCTGAGCCCTATACCCCTGGCTATGGCCCTGAATTCGAGTTATTAATCTGTAGTGTCATAACACTAAAACTAATTGGTTATAGCAACTGAAACTATTCGTGCTGTTGACCAAAGCCGAATGGGCACTATGGGAGAAGTGGGTGCTAAATGTCTAAACGTATGAGAACAATAGGGCAGAGCCAATATCTTGCGTAGTACAGATGGAGAGATCGAGTTCTCTCTCTCTACATCTCTAAAATTGATGCGACCAGATGTTACCAGACACATTTTCGTTGTAGAGCATTGTCTCCGCCCTATAGTTCTCATAAGGTTCGATGTCTACCTATCAGCGGGACCAATGCTTTTAGTGTTAATAAAATTACAAAAAGCTCTCGACTACACAGTTTACCGCACTCGCAGCATATGACTAGATATCGTAGAAAACTTTACGAACGCTTATATAAAATAATTCAAACATTACGGTCAATAAGAAGAAGTGACGCGTGGTGCAGGAAAAAAGATCTTCAGTCGATTAGAAAAGTAGTCGTAAGATCACCACCTGTGTGCCAAAGACTGAAACTCGGAGAAAGGGTTTTGTTAGCGTTGAGGACAAACTAAAGTTTATATGTACCTATTTCACCTAGTTCTTCTGCCCCATCACTTCTGAACCTATATCAACCATAGGATGAATCAAAAATACTGGAGTATTTCCCTAACATGGAGCTATTCCGGTTCATTGCATCCTCCTGTAGCTGGGGTTGTTAGCAACAGCCATTTGTTAGTAGCTTATATTATCGATAGTACATCTATCGAGAGTATCCAGCTATATGGCGCGAAAGATCCATTACAGCTGGTAAGACACAACGATCGTGTTTTCGTAAAAGTGCCCTATTGGCATAGCTCAGAAGTATGATGGGACAGGTTCGAGTTCAAGTATACACACAAATTAAATACAGAAAAAAATTAAATTAGTCAAAATACATCCAAATGAATCACTTAGGGTTTTTCTAAGTGTTCTAAGTTCATACAAAACTCTTTTTTTTCTTTGGTATTGTATTGTATTGTACTCATGAGTCGATTGGCTTCTAAGCCTTACAGAACTGCGACCAGTGTTGATCTTTTGTTCATAACCCTACTCGTATTTATGTTCTCACAGGAATTCAATCTTGCCAGCGAAGCATAGAATGTCTCTGAGAAGTTTGCTTTTCACTTCTTCAGGCGTCAATTGAGCCTGCCCTATTCTTCTTTGGTAACATCGAACCAAATCCATTAGAAATAATGACGAGGGTAAGCGGATGCCTATGCCTCACAGTGGTCCCGGGACCAGTGCGGAGCAGCTACAACCAGGGAGGGTCCTTAAGGGGCATACTGAGAAAGTGCGGAAGCCTACGTTCGGTGGTGGCTGCTAAAGCCGCCAAAGAACAGTTACCACACGGGAACACCTCTGATGGTTCAGGTAAGGGCCATTCGGTCGTACAAAAAACAACCTGTTTTACTCAACGATCACACTGGTCTTCGTGATCACACCGGACTCCCTTATCTATTAAAAGGTACTCTTACTAATAGCTTTTGTCATTACTTAAAGCTGAGAACCAATGAGAGCGCTGTTTGAACTTGGATGTAAGTGGGAATGTCGGCACCTCGAGTGCTAACGCAAGGGGCTTATCGGCTTGTGCGCGGTTGTGCAATTTATAAGCTAATTGATGATTGTGACTACTTATAAACCACCAGAGAACAGGTATGAACGATGCAGATGTTGCCAAGCTTGGAGGCAGAATCTTGATGATTCGGGCACCTCCAAGTCATAGGTAAATCCACATCGTTACAAGATAATTTGGAAACTTGCAGCTCTCGTGCAGTTAAAACGAGGAATAATTGAATTAAAAGTAATTGTGAAACCACTAGGTTAATAATCTGCATCTTAGGTACCTACAATCAGTGTCAAAAAATTGAGGCTCGAGTGTGCTTCAGCGTCATCAAAACTCTAACTAAAAGTGACACATTTTTATTCAAAAACTTAAACGTATGCTCTCCATGTTGAAAATTAAGTCTAACTAATAAACTAAAAACGTAGAGCAGCATTTAACTGAAAACTTACCTTTAGAATGAAAATCCTTTTGCCACGAGTCTACTGTATCGCTTTTTTGCTAAGAGTTACGTTACGTTGTCCTGAAAACATTAAAAGTTGCTCACTGAGGTTAGTTAATCCAGTTAGGTCAGGCACGCACTAGCAACTTTTTAATTGGTCAATTTATAAGTTGCTCAAACTAGAAAATTGTTAATGCGCGCCTAATTCAGTCAGGACCTTTCCTCAGAAAGTATAAATTTTTCATAAAAAAATTATAGTAAAATAAAACAACTGCAATCAATATAATGATATAATTTTAAAACATATGTACAATAAACAACAAAATTTTCCACAAAGATATTGAGAAGTTAAAATAATCAGTTGAATAATAAATTATTTACTGAACATTTACATTATTACAATGATCAAAAAGTTGTTGCAAAATCCCCTTTTTGGAACAAATATCGATAATAAACAACGCCCAAATCAACACAAGTAATTTTATTACTGATCGAGGTTAACAAATTTAACAACAAAAAAATGCTTAATTAAATTAACTTCTTTGGTTGTAAATACTAAACTATCAACAATTCGTTTGTTTAGTATTACATTTTTTTATCACCACAACTTAAGTATACATTAAATTGCACTCAGTTGTATAATTATTAGCACTGATGGGGAGGATAAGTAAAAAGAGAGGCTCTGTCCGAGGTAGTAACTTTTCATTAAACTTAAAAAGAAATCATTTTTGGTGTTATTTGATATGCTTAATAAAATATTTTTATTATCAACAATTTAAAAATATTGCACAAATTAATCACAAACAAATTTTAATTAACAATCAAAAAATGAAAATCCCATATTTTCTAGTTCCTCTCAGTAAGGTCTCCAAACTGCTATGTCGGCAGTTTGTGCGGGACCTCTTTGACCGCCGTTGTTTGTGAGGGCTCTCGAATGAGCGTCGGGGTCTTGACGCGTAGCGGCGTTTGCACAAGTTACACTATTGGACAACAATAAATCACTACCACCGTTCATTTGTCTATGATTTGAAGTTGATAACTGATCCATAACCGATTGTAAATCGTTATGATGTCCTTGCGTCGTATGCGTGTGTAAGGAATGAAAATTATGAGTTTGATTTGCGGCCGAATATAATTGAGAATATAATAAACTTGCAGGTAAAACTGGATAAAGCGAATTGTTACAATTAGCACTCGAATAAGTCGTAGGTGTCATGTTTTGGTGTATAGAAAAATTTGTATTATTTACATGGTTACCACTTAAAGCACCTTGCGAGTTTATCATGTCGTCTTGAACGGGGCTTTCGGCGGCACTTGAATTGTCCGATAAGGAACGTGGACCCGAAAGGGTAAAATCTGCATGATTTGATGTATACCTTGGTACTAATAGCGATGAGGTATGCGTTGCACCTTGCGAATGATTTAAGTGCGTTTGCGACGAAACCAAACCAAGATGTTGATCCAAATCGGTCGACGAAGCATCGGGTAGTACTAAAAAAATTAAAACTCGTTTAATCGCAAATCCGACAATCGATAATTAAAAAAAAAAAGTTGGCAATAACAAGATTAATTAGTCAAAAGGGTTTGGATAATTTAAATTACCAACCCTTAATTTTTAGAAATGTTGTGGAATATGTTATTAGTTTTTGTCATATGTTTGATACATGTCAAATTTTAATAATGAATGTCATGTTTTGATCCCAAATTGATAATCTTACCAGTCAAACCCTTGTTAAAATTATGTCAAATTGTTTTTAAACATTTTTTTCCACAAAACAAGCGTATTTTTTCCACCATACATAACAATTTTTTGGCCTTGTTAAATTTTTTGTACTTTTCTTTAGAAAGAAGCCTAGGATTGCCATTTTAATCATTAAAAAGAAATAGTTATTTATTTAATTAGACAAAACATTAGCAGAGCTGAAACGAAGCTAAAGATAAGAATCCATCCAAGGCGAAATATCTGCATTTTTCCCATGTTTGGCATATAGTTTTAGTTGGAGTAATTATGGTTGTTCTCATATTTCTATTATACTTCCTAAATGTAGACCTTGCGAATCTCAAATGGCAAAAGATCGACACCCCGCAGATGGGGATCCGGAGACATGTACTCAAGCTGTCTTGGACAGGAAAAAAGCTTCCATAGAAATTGTAAAAATACAACCGACTTAAAGACTAAATATCATCATATTAAGTCGAATGCTAACTTTCTGGTCCCAAAGACGGATTAATGCTAATGACAACATGGAAAACCTTGTAGACGTATTTTCAGATGATGGAAGATGACGAGCCAGAGACCACCACAAAGATAAACGGAAATTATTAGTCTAATTAGTAGAGACAGAGTATGTAAAGACTAGCAGATAATAGATAGAGGCTTAAAGACTAAATAGTCTTAATAATATTAAGTCGAATGCTAACTTTTTAGGTCCCCAGCACGCAGTAATGCTAATGACAACATGGAAAACCAGATAAAACGTACCTTCAGATGATGGAAAGATCAGGAGGGAGAGATCACCACAAAGATAGAAGGAAATCACTAGGCTATAGTGGAGGCAGATATGGGAGTATGTTAAGAGTAGCAGGAGGCTTATAGACTAAGTAGCATCATATTAAGCCGAATGCTAACTCTTTTGGTCCCCAAAACGCAATAATGCTAATAACAACATAGAAAACCTGGTAGAAGTATTTTCAGATGATGGAAAATGACGAGCGAGAGACCACCACAAGGATAAACGGAAATCATTAGTCTATAGTAGAGGCAGAGTATGTTAAGAGTGGCAGATCATCGATAGAGGCTTAAAGACTAAGTAGTATCATCTTAAGTCGAATGCTAACTTTTTAGGTCCCCAACACGCAGTAATGCTAATGACAACATGGAAAACCTGATAAAACGTACCTCGATGGTGGAAAGATGAGGAGGAAGAGATCACCACAAAGATAGACGGAAATCACTAGGCTATAGTGGAGGCAGATGTGGTAGTATGTTAAGAGTAGCATATAATCGATAGAGGTCAAATCCTAACTTTTTTTGGTTCCAAACACACAGTAATGACAACTTGGAAAAACTGGTAGAACGTATCTACAGATGATTAAAGATGACGAGGAATAGACCACTACAAAGAGAGAAATAAATCGCTAGCCTATAGTGGAGGCAGATGTTCAAGTATGTTCAGAGTACCTAGTACATAATAGAAAGAGATGGGGCAATTTTGTGACCGATGAGGAGAGAAAAGTAGCTGGTTCATGATCATGATGGTGGAGAAATGCATTTTCAATGCAGCTGCTTAGACGTGAAGGACGAGGTGTAAATGAGAATAAAAGAAAACGTTTAAGCTCGTTCTGGTATGTGGGCACACCTTACAGAACCTAACGATACCATAACAATGTGCCATTACACTGGGTTCTGAGTTCTAGCCATTCTAGCATAGATGGAGAGGAGATGGCGCCTAGACTAGCACTCAAAGGCACTCTGATCCCTTTGTGCAGACCGAAACCAGCACTTGGAATCTCTTATGATTTCATGAAACAAGACCTTGCCAAATAGATCTCCAGGAAACAGAAAATGCAATGGAAAAACAAAAATCTCAGGCATGCAAAGCTTTTTATTAAAGAACCATGCTCTGAGAAGCCACACACTGCTAAACCTAAGCAGGCATCAACTGAGGACGGTGACAGGTCTACACAGGTCTCCTAAATAAAAGCCCTTCTTTACTTCCTTTTCATACTGTGCTAAGCTCTACCTATCTTTGAGCACCACCATAACTCTTTCTATGTGATTGAGTATTCTCGGTACCCGAACCCTTTTACTACCTTTTCGAAAAGTGGTTTTAGTGGGTAAGAAACTTGCACTACCGCATCGTATATCGAGTGGTGTCTAGAAAATTCCCACCTCTCACTTAAAAAAATAAAAAAATAAAAAATAGAAACCTACACTGTATTGAAATCTGTGATGACCCTAGTTGTAGAAGCTGTGGAGAAGAAGATGAACCCGTCCAACATATTTTATGTCAGTATCATGCTTTTGTGGTACTGAGACTTAAAATACTGGATGCCGCCAACCCAGAATCAGCAGACACACAAAGAATCCACCCCTGTAAGTAGTATACCTAAGCGGGTTCTCCACCGGATGTGGCGTTACAGCAGACTCAAGATGGTGGGAAATTCAAATATGGAGGCAAGTGGGCGTCTAATTTAAAAATGCAAGATGGCCCCGGATGTGACGTCACAAAAATGACGGGAAATTTAAATATGTAAATTTAAAAATTCAAGATTAGTAACCTTCTTTGAGGAAACGAGACTAAAGGCTGCGACACAGTTACAGACTTGCCTTCCGGTTTGGCCTGTACAGGCGACCTGCACAGGCCAAACCGCAGTGTCTGGAGAGCGTTCAGTCCCCCTGCACAGTGCAAACCGAAAGGCAAGGTCTACGTGTGTGGCGTAGCCTTAAGGTTAAATCCATAATCTCTTTGGCTAACACAAAGAATCGCTTTTGCCTCAAGTTTTGGGGCCTGTAACAGGTCCCCCAGGAAGAAAAAAACTCATTTTTAATTTAATTTTTTGTTAGTGACGTCATTACCGACTTTTTCTGAAATATTGGTTTTGAACAAGTTTCTTAATTGTATAAGAATTCTCTTGAGACCTGAATCTTATCAAATCTTTAAATTACTCCCTCACGAGAAAACTCTTAATTAAGCACAGAAATGTATAATAAACGAAAAACATAATCAATGACATTATTAACAAAACTTTAATGAATTCTGTGTGTGGCGTACAAAATACCTCAAAGTCTAAATGTTGTGATTATTTGCACAAATATCCGCTTTGAATATTTAACGAAATTGTTATGTATTGTAGAGTAGAGGGATGTTAATTATTAGCGCGACGTCATCAGTGCACCCTTTGAATGTTTTACACGAAAAAAAGATTATTTTTAGAATTTTTTTTTGAACGCTTTATCCCTTATAGTATTATTAGATTATAAATAGATAGACCATCACAATAACGATTTTGTGTCAATCGTTCAGAGCTATAAATATGAATCTTGGTAAAAGGTGGTGGGATAAGAGCACACGGAATCTTCTAGTTGGGCCAAATTCTTGATAACGTTATAATCCGACCGTACAGATGAGCCAAATTAAGAACTAAACAAGGGGCTAAATTTAAAAAGATAGAAGATAATAAATAGAGAAGCCAACGTGGATTCTTTCAGAGCAATATTTTGGCCCAACTGTTCGCTAGTATTAAGTAAACACTCCGTGAAGGGTCTACGTGAACCTCAGGGAAAATTTGGCTCAACTGTTCTGTTCCCAGAGCACAAACGTTTCGATGCTGACTCTTAAAGGCCAGCACAAAACGGTGTAGGTCCAATAAACCAGAATAAATCTGCATTCTAGTAGCTAACCCTGGCCACACACCAGCGGCCTTTTTAGAGAACACGGCCCTTCTCAAAAAAGCTGCCCTACGAAGTCCGCTCGTGTGTGAAGTACAGTGGCCTTCAAAAATACACTCAACCTACTTGTCCAATTTTCTAGGCAACCACCATCACCAACCAAGCGCAATGAAATATGAAAGACCCTGTAGGTCGAGTCTGAGATCAATTAGAAAAGAACCTTGAATTAAATCCGACGAATCCGACGTCTCTAAAGAAATTAACTATTTAAAAGTATTGAAAAAATATACTTACTTGAGCTAACGGCTGCTGTGGCCCCAAAAGCATCTTGATTCGACGTTTGATCAGGTACAGTTCCAGAGAATCCAAGTGCAGGCGTATTGAATTGCGACGGAGGTGGAGCTGCACAAGAGCCTAAGGATCCGGTAGTTAAATAGGGCGAATACGCCCCTGTACTATATCCCCAATGCGAATTTGATGTTGTGAGACCAAACTGAGGCATATCTAATTTTCGAAAACAAAAGTAATTACTTAAAAACAAGTAAAGTAGATGTTATCAAAATAAACTGATCGAAAATCATAACTAAGCAAATAAAAAAAGGTAAAAAGTAACGTAAAAAGCAATTAATCCTTTTTGTGGCTCCGAATGGATTCAATAACATGTGGACACAACAGGGCTTTGATAGGTTTTATAAAAACGATGGTATTGGTTAGACATGTCAGATGAATGCTGCGACCAACTCGCTCGATATGCTCATCAACTGTATTAGCGACATGTACAAAGTACACTCAGCAACAATATAACTTGTAAACCAGTCAATTTATTTACAGTCCGAATTTTTAAACAAAAATTTAATTTGTTGGTCTTTTGGGAAAAATTTCAAGACGTACTAATTTGTTTGGAGCGAAATCATTTTGAATGTTAAGTATTTAAGATTTCTCGAGTTGAATGCAATTTATTAGCCTTAAGGGGCTAGTAAAAGGATTTAATTTTAAAAGGAGTTAAAAAAAGTTTGACTTACTGTTACAATTTCCAATTGGAGGCATGCGAAATCCTGATAAAGGGTCCGTCGTTGCGAATGGAAAAGGACGTTGTCCGAATGCGAAGTGAAATTGTTGCTGTTGTCCTAAAAGAGATAACACTAATTTAGATTATAGTACTGCCCTAATGCAGTTTTGATTTTTAATTTTTTTTGGAAATCTGAAAATTTTGTTCAATGGAAAAAATTGAGTAGGAATAAGTCGTCTTGCGTTCTTGTAACCTTCTAAATCATTCCCTGCTAGCAACAGCCGTCGTGTGGAGCATTAAGAAACCACAAGACTTGGGATGTTAGATACCCAAGTTCTTGAAAGTTTGTGCCAGTTTGTTGAGAATTGTTGAAACTTCTTGCACTATTAGTTCGTTTAGACTTAAATGATTTCACAATTCGAAATTTAAATTAAAGCTCTTTTCTCTTTTTTCTAATTTTATATATGTAGATAGAACAATGCTGTTAGTCTTACTTGAAATTGATGTAAATTAAAGCATCCTTGCAGGATAGTGTGAAAAGGGTCAGAACAAGAGCAGATGAGCTAGTTCTAATTAATTAATCAAGCAATTCAATTCATTAATTCAGAGTTTTAGAAGAGCTCTCTTGGAATTCACTAAATTTAAATGATGCACAAATTTATTGCGGTTTTAACTGGAATAAAACAAAAAAGATTAATAAAAAAAACGAAAAACATACTATTTTTGGAAAAAAATAATCCGACAAATTATCGTAAAAATTTGGGTAATTTCGAATGGAGTTGATCATAAATGAGAGACCATTATCCTAACTTAAAGAGATATAAATTTCCCCCACCTAGTTATTCCTGCGGGACTTTTACAAGACTATCAATTACATTTTAACATTTTATGTTTGAGAGGAAAAAATAAAAAAATTTTAAATAAGAAAAGTTTTCAAAAAAACGCCAAATTAATTTAAACTACGCGTTAATTAATTTAAAATCTGCGTGTGAAATGAACAAATTAGAAAATAAAATGTTTTAGGGGTTGTTAAATTGTGCAAATGACAGTTAACTAAAGCTTTTACAAAATTTTATTAAAATAGTCGAAAAAAAATATAAATTTTTGCTACCTACTAGCTCATAGTACATTAAAGTTTTATAGGAAAACTCGAGGAAAAAGATGTGGATCCGCAAGTGTCTCCGCTCTCACCCTAATCTAATACATATCAGCAGGAAAGTGTCCAGCTGTCGTAGACTCTCCCCTGTCCTGCTAGGTTTGTCACCTCCTGCTGATACCAACTGCTACAGACATTCATTAATTAATATATACTTTGTTGAGGAAATCTAATTATTTTCTCTAAAACGGAAGGAAAAATGTTAACAATAAAAAAACTTAAATCTAAAGCTAAACAATTCTAAAAATGGATTTTTAAACTAAAATAGTTTGTTTTCGTTTCCAAATACAAAATTTTACCCTCCTTTTGATTAATTTCTTAAATGACTTAAAAATAAAACTGTTGCCGTTGTGTATTAGAGGATTTAAGCTCTTAATGACTTTTTAAGAAGATTTGAACCCTTTAGAAAAATGATTTTCAATATAATCACCAAACTTGCGTAGCAAAATTGTTGCACCACCGAAAAATTAGTTATTAATGGGGTGTTAAATAATTCAATTCAAGTCAGTCTGTTTAATACCTCATGAGTCATGAAAATCTCTTTTAACTATCTACAGAAGATTTTGTTGTTACTACCTAAGTATCTGTTGCTTACAGACTCTAGGGCAAGCTTTGCGACGATCTTGAAGATTAGAAAAAGCTTAGCCTCTTTGAGTGTCTGTGTATATGTGTGTAAATACATCCACTTAAGACCCTAAATAAATCTATTGATTCCAAGTTTAGTAGACGTGTTCACTGTTCATTATCAACATATATGTCTGTCTGACCACACTACCGCTCGTCTATCTCTCTGTTTGCCACTCACTTTCCTGCTTTTTTATCTGTCGGTCCGTCTCGGTGTATGTGAATATGACTCTTTACGATTAAATTACGATTGAATACGATTAAACTACTGGCTAATCGACGATCCGTTGCTCGCCGTACTACCCTGGATTTTCGGTGGGGGGGGAGAATTCCTTCAACCGAAACATCAGGCGCCTGTCTTTTTCTAATTCTAAAGTTAGTTTGACTCCCGGTCGACTCAGTGGGTCGTCAAAGAGGTGCACTCCGTCGTTCCTTGGTACCAGCTATACTTGCGTTTCTTCCACCGATATGCCTTCTTTGACAGCCTTTATTACCTCTCTGTCCGCTGCGATCTTCTTTGCCTGTGATTGAGCCACTGGAGCAGCTGTGGGTAGCTATAGAAGTGAGGCACGCTAACGGGTGGGGTCAGCTATGCCGGGCCCGGTTTTTGAGGCCTCCCTCTTCCGGCCTGAGCAGCTCTTGGATCCTTCTTGGTGCTGGCTGTATCCCCAAATGCCGCAATTGCGGCAGCACTTACTCTTGTCTGTTGCGGCTCGGCACTCTCATCTAGTGTGGCTATCCTGCCAGCACCGGTAGCACACTGTGGGCTCTTCCACTCTGCTGACTATGCAGAGAGACCATCCTAGTCTAACCCTTTTCTCTGCGGCCAGTTTGCCTACAACTTTAAGACCCACCTCGACAGTGGCCCTCTGCATATCTCTACCGGACTGCCTGAGACTCTGAGCCTCCGGTATTACTCGCTGCCTTTTTCCAACTCTCTGTGGTCGAAAGTACCTTGTTTCTTGTCGAGTGTATAGCTTTTTTGTCAGTGGCTTCCTTTCTTTTTTTGAGGACACGGCCCTTTATCCAGCCGTGGACGACTCAATCAATATCAGCTATACCATAAACATTTATCTGTCTGTCTGTGTGCTTGTTCACCCTCCCGTTCGTCCAACAAATTGTATTCAATGTTAGATTTTACTTTAATTATTTATGTCAACCTGCCCAAGTGTCTAAGCTGTTTAAGCTTAAAGTACCATTGTGGTACCATCTAAACTTCGATCAACTAAACCCTGCTAATTACTTCACTAGTAGCTCCTCCAAGGGCTAGCCTATAGTACTTTACTCGTATATGCAACCAACGTTAGATAAGTCAATCTAAAAACAATTTCATTTTAATAATTATTGTTGGCAGTAGAAGAAACGCTGATTATTCAAACTGTCTTTCCAACTATCAAGCTCATTGTCAAGCATTTTTCTGAGGATTGCCAGAGTGGTGATGCTCAAAAACTAACACTAACTGCTTCATGTGGCCTCTAATGGAAGAGATTTTGTTACATAATAGCTCAATTAGACTTGCTTATTGGTCATTTTCAAAAGTGGCTTTGTAATCCAACGCAGTTCCATCGTAATCAATCGTAATTTTCAATATTCGATAAGTACGTCAACAATTTTAAATGGTTGTTCAATAGATGGCATGACACTTAAGTTTTGTTTAATTTTTAAATATAAATAAATTCAAGAAAGTTATCAATTTTAATAATGAAAAGTTTTCGAATTTGAGTTTAATCAATGTTGAGATAGCGAGTAATACGATAAAATTCTAAGTTTATTATTAAAATCAATTTTTGATGTAAATGTAAATAATAATTTCACTTCTGGATTTTCTTTTGGTATTTTTTGTCACCCAATATACGAGGGGTGATTTTTAAGTTCGCGGAATGAGACAGAAGGAGGCGGCCATTTTTATTTATTTTTTGTAATTAATGCCCTTTTTTATTTACAAGCATACACTAAAAATGTAGTATGCAATTATATCAAGTAGTTTAGTCGCAATCAACAAAATGATAATTTTGAATTTTGGATTTTTGAATTTCGTCGAATTCTTTTTTCTAATTCGAGCTATTATCAACCAAATAGTCACAGGAGATAAATCTTGGGTTTACTTTTATGATTTTAATCGAAGCAGGGGTCTATGGAGAGACATTTTAAGGGTGGTCCATCATACAAAAAAATTGAATTTGAAGAAAGTTTCGTCTTCTGCTGGAAAAGTGATAACAAGAATCTTTTGGGATTCTGAGGGAATTCTTTTAATTGATTGCAAAAATAAAAGTACCACCATAACAGGCGCATACTACGCTGATAGTTTACTGATAGTTTAGATAATAGAAAAAATTAAATCAAAAAGGGGAGGAAAATTGGCCAAATTTAAAAGTTACTAAAAAAGAATGCACCTGTTCACAAGGTAAACAATTGCGATTAGTGCCGTGACGTCATGCAGTTTCGAAGAAATTGTTCATCCATCCTAAAGTACAGATTTGGCAGGATGCTCGATATAAGAGGTGAAGAGCCGTAGTATAGCTTGTAGTATGACGAAATGGTACACAATAATTCTCCAGTAGCCCAACCCCAACTAAGGATTTTGGTGCCCTCCAACAAAATCCCAGAGTGGGGTTTCTACTCACTCCTGTTAATAATCATTTAAATTATCAATTAATTTAATAAATTATCAAACAAATCGATTGTATAACGAAATTTCATACTAAACGACATTTGTAGGACTTTTTCTATCTGGAGCTCTGCAGGCCCGTTGTTTACGCCACTGATTTTTATCATAAATACGCTATGAAAGGATCGCTTTACAAGGACTAGATGTCGTACTAACTTGTTAGTTCTGAATCAACTTAAGGAGAAAAGCACGGAAATCTAAGCTAAGGTAGTGCGTTAAAATTAAAAACGCACACCGTTAGAGCTTAGATTCCCGTGCTTCTGCTCCTTGAGTTGATTCAGTACTAGCAAGTTAGTACGACATTTAATTCATGTAAAAAGACCCTAATGTACTAGTTAGAAGCAATTAATGCTTCTCTCTCGCACGCTACACAGTAAGGATGCACCGATATTTCCTCTATGTGAAGTTCTGCGTACCAAAATTGTGAACCGTTCAGGCACGTAACTAGCTTCCTAAAATCAGGTGGGCACCTGGTGGCCATAATTTTTTTTGGGTGGTCCAAATACATAATGTGTAGCCCATAAAACTATTTAAAAATAAAATATTTTTTATTATACTTGCATTAAAATCTGCCAATTTCACACTAAAAAGCGTTCATAAAATCGTCTTTATAGCACAAGTATTTGTCACGACTAGACTGGCCTTTCGAGTGAAGTACCTGGTGATCCCGTTCAAGAGCTTACGTACATGAAGATCCAAAATCGAGAGATCTTGATTCCTTAAGGGTGTAAGCTCCGCTAGTAATTTTAATGGGTTCGGCCACCTTAAATTCCGCCGTAATTTATCAATGTTTTCAAAAAAATTTTTTGCAAACTAAAGTGCAAGGTGTATTATAGTACGGTACAAGGCATTTTTTAAAAATTATTAATACTTAGCTTTTCAAATATGAAATGAAAATTGGAGAAAATTGCTTACAAGTGTCATGCTTGTGAAGCGTATCATCAAGTAAAAGAATGAAAATACGGCTGTACCGCATTACAACAATGTTTATATTTTACATTTTTGTAAAAAAATCGTCAAAAAGTTTTCATACTTTTTCAGAATTTCAGTTTAGCTAGCCCGTATTTAGGCTAATTTCGGTATACAGTTGCCCACTATTCAAAGACAACTTACTTTTTTGCTAAAAAGGCAGTCGCAGGGACATCAACACTGTAAAGACGTTTAAAATTTTTTGTTTTCGTACGCTTCGTTCGTCAATGAAGAATTATCTACTAAAGCGGGACTTTCCACCTTAAGAGAGCCAGACTATTATAAAAGACAGTATCTCTAGATTAGAAAAATTAATCTGTGCAGAGACCATTATATAAAAATGTGCGGGGTGATATTCATGGTATGACCGTGGCCTGTAGCTACAGCTTCTCGTTGGAGTAAAAACTGATCTAGCATTTCTTAGACTTGAAATTTAAAAAAATGTCCACCATTCCAGCCTGTGGTGCGTTTAAATAACGGATTGTTTATTAACTCACTGTAGCGTTCACCACTCATATAAATTAATGAATAATTATAGACAATCGTGTGACTGGAACTTCAGTTTGTGTGTTACAAATGCGTTTTGATACAAGCATCAATGGGTAGAATGTTTGATAATTGTTGGTCGATCTGTTTGATCTCTAGCTTGCACAACTATTTTGCCATTGACTGAATTAAATTCTCTTAATAAAAATTTTCTTTTCTATTCTATGATACATCTGAGGCCTAATTTAAGTGCAGAATCGGACTGGTTCATCGATAGGTTGATGGTTTTCCCAACCTATCTACGGTAATAAGTCGGTGTCAAATCTGGGATACAAAATCTATTTCAGCAGTCCGGATGGTATCTAGTTATTTGATCGCTCGCTTCACAACCTAGACTGAGGGATTATCCACTCTCTGCAGCCAATGTACAAAAATTGAGCTGTCAACGGTAGTCATCTGCAGTCAATGGCAGCCATAGCATATGTCGTCACAGGCAGATTGATTTCTTAACAATAAAAAAGCTTGTTATCGTTTTTTTTCCAACTGCTTATTCTCTAACAAAACCCTTTAGTAGCTTTAAGCTTCCCATCTACGGCTTTTCGAAATGCTACAAAATTTGATGTCTTATAAATCACTGTGCAGTATGTCGCCACCATCCATTGTTAATTTCAATGTATCTTCTGTTCATTACACATAGGACACAGGAGAGCGTGCCCAGTTGGTCTAACATGAAAATTTATAACGCATCGAAAATGGTTATTTAAATGAAAATCACTCAATTGTGAGATAGACTCAACAACGATATTAAATGAGAGTTATATCGACGTACTCTATTTTTGCTCAACAAGTACCTATTGTGTTTTAGCTTTAATCGAATTATTACAATAAGATCCGCTTACAATCGGTTAGTGACACACCAGCAATGTGTTCGATTATGAGTGACAAAATTGTGACTAAAACCGCTTTTGGAGGTTTACTCCATATAACTGGCGCTTTTGGAAAAATTCATGGGAAACTTGAGTGTGAAAATTATAAATAAATTTTGTTACTTACTTGTTTTAGACCTTGGTTCCCTAGGACCATCAACAGTTACCTTTATGGCTTTATTATAAGTGGCTACTTGTGGAGGAGTTGAAGAAACCATAATCGTCAACGTAAAACTTTTACCTGTAACAACCAAATAAGGGTTTTAAAATCGATTTTATGGAATAAATAAATTTAAATTAATAACAAAGTTTGTTTATAACAAGTAAAATTGACCAAAACTATTTAGACTATTAAATATATTAACTCAATCCACATCTTTGGCATGTGGTATTGGGTCAACCATGAGCGTCAACCACTAGCTAGTGAGCGGGTAGTTAACACTTATATGCGGAATGCCGGAGGTCGCGGGTTAAACGTGGCTAACCGTCGGCAGGGTTGCCTGACCGCGACCCGGTGCCAGCCGCCGCCGGCACCGCGACGCTAGCGTGACACCAACCCTACACACTCTCTTAACTGCCGCCTTCAATGTCTTTCCTTGTTCTAACAATACACGCAATTCAAATATAATTTAAACGTTTTATAACCTTATAAATATTAATCTATTTATTTACAAATTATAAATGTTTAATTTCCCACGTTTTAACTTAATTGGTAGGTTTTGTGTTTTTTTCAAACTTGTAAAGGGGTGTAAATTACATTAATTATATAAATACGAGTTTGGAAATTAAAAAAGGGTTTTGTGTAACTAAAGAGACAATCGTCAAACTTAATTGACGAAATTTCGACCAAAATGGTCAAACAATAATCTTTTGGTCCAATCGTCACACGAGTAACTCAGTTCACAATGTAAAAGCAATCGATTACATACACTTTGCAACGTTTTGAATTTATTCATTGTCAGCTGTAAAACGCACCCCCAATAGTACAGCAATTTTGTAGAGGATTGTAGTTGAACATTGAGCGGTTGTATTGGCTTTTTAAACGACCGCTCTTTGTTATTGTGGTTCCTACTTGAATGTAGGTGAGGTTTAGTGAAAAATGCACACTACTTGATGTGTTTAACCCTGCCATTAGGGTTTGTGTGATACCTCAAATACACCACCGTGTTCAAGCTCGTTTTAATTCATCGATTTGTTTTTTAAGTTTTTTTTTATTCAAAAAATTGACACGAAAAACTAAAATTCTTTTACACAAATTTAACAAACATCCGCGAATTATTTAAATTCTTAATTAACGAGAAGAATATGATTAATTAACCCGGCAAAATGTTTTAGAAACTTAATATTTGAAATATTTCGCTAAACCAAGAATTTATAAGAGAATTTTTGTTTCTAAAGTAAATTCGAATGAGATGAGAGAATATTGTATTATGCCTAATTTTGCGACAGTCGAGAAATGTGAAGTTCTCTTGAGAGTAGGAAGATTAGCAGACGATCATTCAAAGCCATCTAAAGATCTGAATAATACCTTCTCTTGTTAATTACTTCTAAAGGTATAGTTGGATTTGCAGATTATTCCTGCATTATTTACAAATGAACTCATTTATTACAAAGATATCAATGTTTTTTGATGAATAACGGCTTTAACTGATTAAAAATTTTAAATAAATTATTTTTGCCCAGGTGAAAATTTTAAAAGCAGGAAAAACGTCATTACACCCTAATTTGGCTCACCGAGTGAGTAAAAGGAAATTAACTTGTAGAAGAAAATTTTTTTTATTGTTTACACCCCGTTTCTATATAAGATTTCTAATCATTAAATTGGATTTGGTAAAACGCCAGTTTTCCACAAATAATTGCGCGGCTTTAAAGACTAAATTAATCGTATTATCCAAAAATATTGCAAATATAGACCTAACTGACGGCTATTTCATTACCTACTAAATTTGTCGATGTTATCAGCTGAGTGTATGTCTTCTGAATATTGCAATGAATTTTTCTCAACCTCCATTTTTAGAAGATTTAGAGAAACGTTTTTCCTCTTATACGACTGTTAAAGAACCAAATGTTTGAAGACAGAAAAATCAAGTTCTTGGAAATCTTTTAGAGATGAGCAAAGCGCTCTAAAAATGCTAATAATACTAAAAAAAGAAAATAGTCCAAGCCCCAACGCATAAAGATGAGCACAAATGGCTAAGACGACATCGTAGAGCCTGTAAGAGACCCTTTGCGGAAGCTAAAGCTTCACTTGCAAGATTTCTCGAGAGAAATGAACTTTTCTAGCCTCGCATCTCGCAAATTTTGCGAAGTGAAAATGGGAGATTCTGGAAATTTTGCGAGACTCGCGTGAAGCTCAAGAGGAAGCCTTTGTAATTTTTATCGTCGCTTCCGTTCAATATAAATCGAAGGCAGATTTCAGCAGAGGTGAAGGCTTTCTGACGGCGAACATTTACCTTCTTAAGTTACGAAGTAATCTCCTCCCTGATCGAATAGATCTTTTTAAGAATTCGGTTTTTGCTCCACTTTCGACTCGATCCTACTCACCTGGAGACCCTAGCTTAAGGGATCGAGTTAGAAGTCAAACAATAAAAGACATTAGGTGGTGACACAAGAAAGAATACAGTAGTGGAAAGATCGTGACAGTAAAATGTCACTTCATAGAACGACTCGCAAAGGAGCTAGAGATAAATCTTCAGCGAGTCGAAGACTAACTGGACGTCTTAGGAAAAAATTTAAGGAAACCTTTTAGAAAATGAACAACGATAAATTAACAGACCCTAAGCCTATTTATTCGAAAAAAGAGGAAGAGCAACAGGAAGAAGAAATGAAAGATGTCTTTGAATAACAGCTAGAGTAGCTTCTCACATTCCAAGCTACAAAACATTCACTCTACCCATTTCGTTTCCATAGGTTTCCTCTCTTTGCTGGATATCTCCCCCACTTTTTTCTTCTTCGCTCAGGATACCTAATTTAAAGTAATTTTTGATCATTTGATCATCGTTGACACTCAAATCTCCTGATCTTTCCCTATCATTGTAGTCCGTTTTTTTAACTTTTACTTTCATCACTTCTTTTACTCTTTGCTGCAGCTCCTTCTTATAACATAGTCTATTGCCGTCGCTATAATTCTTTGCTTGTTTACATTTGCTAATTATCAAATTAGGACAAAATACGTAAATTTTGATGGACTTTTGAAGCAGGTTCAACTTTGGAGTTCTCTTTCTAAGCCACTTTCTGGAGTTTCCTTTAGTTTAGGGTCGGACTGGGCCGGTCGGCTGGACGGCGATCTCCGACTGGCTTGTCCTGCTCCTGGCCTGTGTTGCAGGTCTGTCTATCCAGGAAGATCCTTAGTCCTTAGTGGGCTGTTAAATGTAATCGTCGACTGCCTTTTTGACTTGCCAGTTTACCCCTGCTTCAGTTTATCATACAATTTAGGATACGAGTGTGCCACAAATGAATCGATGAGTGAGACCGCTACATAGATATCACCTCTCTGTCAAGACTAAGGGTGACATTCACGTAGCCATTCTGCTACATTAAGGTACGAATATCACCCTTACAGAGAGGAAACATCCATCGGCGTTCATCGATGAATCTCAGGCATGTAAAACATGTTCCTACCCAAGAAACAAGACTTTCACTATAATCGAGCCTATTATGGTTCTACAGCTTATTTATCAATATTATAACCTAAACCGTATCTTAAGTAGCCATCTGAACTTCACAACTGAAATCTCCTGATCTCTCTCTATCATTGTACTCAGTGTTCTAACTTTTGCTATCATCATTTCTCTTACTGTTTGCAGCTCCATCTTATAGCATGGTTACGACCAAATACGTGAATGTTCCGGACTGTAGGGACTGATTTAACTTAACTTTGGTGTTCTCTTTCTAAGTCACATCCTGGAGTTGCCTTTGGTTTATCAACTTAGGATACGAGCATGCCGAAGATGCACCATAAGTGAGGCCGCTACATAGATTTCACCTCTCTGTGAGACTAAAGACTCGTCTTCACACACAGGTTTGCCTCCCGGTTTTCCTGTGCCGGCGGCCTGCACAGGTCACCTAAACGTTGTCTAGACCGCCTGCATAGGCCAAACCGAAGGGTGTTGACATCGTTCATGAGGCCTGCACAGGTCAAACCGTGGCCTGTACAGGCCACCGGCACACGCAAACCGGAAGGCAAGCCTGTGTGTGAAGACGAACCTTAAGGGTGACATAGAGGTGACATCTATGTAGCCATCCTGCTACATCAAGGTATGAATATCACTAAATATCACCTTTACAGGGTGGTGACATTCATCCGCGTTCATTGATGCATCTCAGACTTGTAAAACAGGTTTCTACCTTAAGAAACAAGTCTTTCACTTTAATCGCGCCCATTCTGGCTCTCCAGCATATTAAAGCAAGATTATAACCTAAAAAGCACCTTAAGTAGCCATGATCCATCTGGACTTCACAACTCAAATCTTCTGGTCTATCCTTATCATTGTTCTCCGTTTTTTAACTTTTACTGTCATCATTTCTTTTACTCTTTGCAGCTCCTTCTTATAACTTGGGCTATTACCGTCGCTAAAATTATTTGCTTGTTTACATTCGTTAATTTTTACATGGAGACAAAATACGTGAATTTTTCTGGACTGTAAGGGCTGATTTAACTTTTGTGTTCTCTTTCTAAGCCACTTTCTGGAGTTATTTTCAATTTATAAACTTAGAATACGAGCATGCCAAAGATGCACCTATGAGTGAGGCTGTTACGTAAATCATGTTCCTACTCTAAGAAACAAGATTTTTACTCTAATCGAGCTTATTATGGTTCTCCAGCTTATTAAAGCAAGATTATAACCTAAAAAGCGTCTTAAATAGCCATAATATCTCTGAACCTCACAACTAAGATTTCTTTTAATCTCCATTTGGCATAACTTGGCATAACTTGGCATAACTATTATTCAGTAACCGATTTGGCTTATGAGCTTGTAGTTTTTTTGACCTTAGGGCCGTTTTACATGGACTACATGTCGTATTAACTTGTTAGTACTGAATCAACTCAATATACGCACGACGTTAAAGCTTATATTCCCGTGCTTTTGCTGCTTAAGTTGATTCAGTACCAACAAGCGTCGAAATTTCTACGCACGACGGCACGACGTTAAAGCTTAGTACTAACAAGTTAGTACGACATTTAGTTCATGTAAAACGCTCCTTAGATGTACATACTCTACTTTCTTTCTCTCTTTTTTAAAGGCATGTTCTCACAGTGTCTATTTTTCTACTGTTCTGGTACTTATAGTTTTCAATCATGTTATCTTGTCATTAAGAATAATAAGTCCGTCGCTCCAATCTCCACATCGTGGTGAACCAAAACCTTAATTTTAAGGGCTCTTGGATAATTTATAACCAACTCAAGTAATCTTTTCTATCCGTTTTATTCTATTTCGGTTCTCGTATGTCGTGACTCGTCCTCCCAAACGTTGGCTACTAAACTAGAGAAAGAGAGTATTTGGCTCTCCGTTATAATAGTGAGCAAATTGTTTTGGAAAAATTTATGGATGAACGGAGACCTGTGAAACATTTTGTGTATCTTCCTTCTTCTTTATGTGCCTTAAATTGGCCCAAATCACTCTATCCATTGTCGCTCTGAGCAGTGCAACCGATGTCCTGTCTCCTCTCATTCTGTTAGCCAAGGAATTCAAAGGCACAATTAATTTTACTGCCAATTCTTTCCACTATGATAATTTGTAAGAGTTGTTATTTGTAGAGTCTTATGTCGTATTTATATTTTTATGAAAATTAAAAATTAAAAACATGCTCATCATACAGCTACCAGAGATCCATGAAAACTCGATATGGGTCTTGTTCCTGTTCCTGTTCCTGTTCAAGATTTTTTATCAACAGGCAAAAACATGAACTTTTTATTTATTAAAAGCCTCTTTAGGGATGATAACGATTTATTAAAAATTATAGTTGATAGCCCTTGTTAATTCTCTCACCCTTTTTTCACTTCATCATAAAAGTGTTTAGTTGTCCTTATTCATCAATGTCTAACGAAAATAACATTATCAAAGCAACAACTTTCAGACGACTGATATTTTGATGATTTTTCCAGCATTTGGAAAAGTACAAAAAATCCTTAAGTTTAAAAATACTATAGGTGTCATAAGAGCCTCTACTATCAACTATAAAAATCCCACATTTTTTTACTTAATAAAGTTCATGAGTTCATGGTAGAAATTTAACAAAACTCAAAAACATTTGCATAATTTAATATGCCACACAATAATAACATATTTAAAAGGGCAAGTAGCTTACGGGAAAAATGTTAAAAAAATGTAATTCAACCTACTTTCTGAAAGTACAAAGTTACAATTTACAGTTATTTATTATCTTTTTCGGTTTGGAATTTCGTTTCAACACAAAGCAGAATTGTGTGTTCGTTACCTACATAGTCAAAATAAACAAAATAGAGTGGGCCAAAACTTTATAAAACCCCTTTTAAATTTAAATCGTATTTAAAGCTCCTCAAAGAATTTTTTGGAAAAAAATATTTTTAATGGTTGCGTCGTGAGAAGGATTGCAACGTAGATGTAGCCCATTGCAGCATTTCAGGCTTTCAGGATTTGAGCTTGGAGCTCGAGCTTCGAGAATTCTTTCAATTGAACTTACAAGTTCATTCAGGGGCTTTTACCACATATTAATGATTAAGAAAAATTTTCTAATACAAACTTCCCGTTTACATTTTTCTCTTTAATTTTTGAATTAAGTTTTCGCTGCATTTAGTAAGTATTTAGTAGGAATTTTGGAATATGATATAATAAATTCTAAATTTAATAATGTAATAATTGTAGCACCTTATAATTTAATCAATCTCAACTGTAGTTAGATAAAACAGATGCTATGATAAATATGTTACAGCCCTCAACGCGTGTTAGGTTAATATTCAACCCCTACCAAAAACGTGCCTATATCATCATATTGTCCTTTAACACACTATAACATAGGCATGTAACTATGTATATAAAGCTAAAACATTGATCGAGAAACTGGATTATAAACGAGCACAAAATATTTAATGCAACAAACCGACCCCTTTCAACATTCAATTTTAGTTTTCATATTATTCAAAAATTTCATCAAATAGTCCATTTGAATTTTTTTCATCATATCACCACAACCCTGTGGTATAGGACGGTTAATTTAAATATTAATAAAAACAAATATTTATCAATTTTAATTTTAAATTGATAGTTGGGTTTCCAATCAAAATCAAATTTCCACATGAAAATCGATTTAAAAAACCAGAAAATAGTTTTGATCCGTTACATAATTAAAACGTAAAGTAAATTAAAAAGCTCGTTTGTACCTCTTAACGACCCTTACAAAATAAGTGTAATTAAAAAAGTCCGGGACATCCCGTCATTTAGAAGCTTTAATTTATAAAATGACGAGACAAAACGCAGAGAAATGAAAAGGGTTTACCGGTAGACAAACAGCTTATTTTACAGCGGATTAACTTGCATAATCTGTTGACACTTGAGTATTTTCCGCGACAAGTTGGTTTTCCGCGCTAGAAAAGTTTTCAGACATCCGTGACAAATTTTTGCCATGCGCCAACCTTACCCTCTTTACAACTTTTAAAACTTTAAACGCTCTCTTATAACTTTCTTGGACCACTCGTTAAAATCTCCAACTCGCATCTTATTTATCTAAGAAAATGCTCAAACACTCAAAATTAAAAAATAGTTACCTCGTCCGCTTCGGCCTACAAATCTTAAGTCATTAAATTTTGCTACTTGATTCTTCATAACCGCAGTTGAGTTTCTTAATTCGGCACAGTAATTTTCGTCGTTTCCAGCTCTAATTGTAACTACGGTTCCGTCGCCAATATCACCTAGTGCCACGACTTTGAACGCTACAGGAAGGGTTTTGTTGGATCTCCAATGCGGCGGTAAGACGGTACAGACGAAAAGTGGACTACCGGTGCGTATTAACTCTCCGGGATGTTCCGCCAAAAAATCGCTTAAAGTACGCTCTGCTAGGATATCCGAAGTCATTTTTGTATAAGTATCATTAATGATGCTAGTGCCTTCTGGAGAAGACGCCGTACCCGTCGCAGTTTGGGATGTTGCAGTTAAATGCATTCCGGTTGATCCCCAGTCACCGAACATCAAGTATAAGTTGCATTTAGATTATAAATTAAATAAGTGCATGCCAACTTGATGAGCACATTTTTCAATTTTAAAACGCTTGCATGTCACGTTGAGGGTTGCCGAGCAACGGATGACGTAATGTCAACACTTTTTCTGAATGAAAACTTTTATGGGGAGGGGTAAAAAAATGGGACCACACCGCAACGCATTATTACATTAAAATGCGCACGTAGTACGTAAAAACAGTCCAAGTGCACGATTCATGACAGTCGCACGTTTTTTTGTTGTGAAAAATTTACAGATACAAAAGAGTTGGATTTAGAGATGTGTTTAAACGTGAGACGTTATGGCACAACTGCGGGTAGCACACACTGGTAAAACGCAGAAAAGGCACGCACGCACTTTAGTGTAAACAAAACAAACTTTATAATTTACCAAACGATCGTGAGTGTAATTTTGTCGAGAGGGATTTTTGAAAGTCGCTCAAGTGTGTTCTTAAATCAGGATTGGCGAGCGGAGTTTTGGCTACTAAACGTTTGTAGGGACATAGAGTTTCCACGCAGTAAACATAGCCCGTGTATATATGACGTACTTTACGAGAGAAATCGCCGGCACCGCCGCTTTTATCCTTTTCTATCAACAGCGACGTGCTTTTAAGTTCTTTCGACGTTGTTCCATGATTAACTATCGTTCACACATCGGCGGCCGTACGTGGCGTCCCGAATTTTCCAATCATTTCCTACGAAAAACAAAGACGGATATATTAATGAACGTTGTAGCTTCGTCCCAAATGCAGTACTACACTCTTGCGCCCTGATAACCCTTTTGGTTATCAGGGAGAGTTGAACGAAGATACCTCAATTTAGTTTACGCGAATAAGAGCGAGACGAGAGAATTGTAGATTAAAACAGAAGCCAACATAAAGGGGTACGTGCTCGACTGAGAGCTTCGATACGTATCCAAGGCATTAGAAGAGGAAAACTGAGTTTGTGGTCAAAGTGGGTAGGACCGCGTTGGTAATAAAGGAGAGAAGTATATAAATTAGCGAGGGTTAAAGGAAGAACGTATAAAAAGCTTGTTAGAGATTCCACATCGGTAAAACAAAGATGGAAAATTGAAAATTACGCAGGCGTCACATACGATGAAATGAGATAGGTGTTAAATAGTACGTTGGTGGATGCCACTGTCATATGTTTGGTTGCTTCCCATCGGCGGTCTTTGGTCTACCCATGGTGTTAGCCTCATCCTTTTAACTCGCCTGAATCGCGGTCGCTTCTTTACACACCTTTATCAAATACCATTCAAAAAATTATTTTTTAAACTTTTATTTTTACGCAAAATTAACCCATTAAATAATAAAAAATTAACCAACGTCTACGTCGCTCAACAATTTTCCTAAACTAGACTCCTAACATTAATTATCCACAAATAACAACCCTTAACTTAAATAATTTCATAAATCAAAACTTGTGTGCCCCAAAAATAAAAGGGAACAACGAAACAAACCGGACAACATCTGCGATTTGCAAAATGTACTATAATATCCATTCTTCGTGACAGTACGTAGCAGGCTAAATCCATCCTTAAATCAAGTGTAAATAAGACTTTAAAGCTGCATTTTTGTGCAGTGTCCACCCTAGTGGTTGTTAGTTTAATTACTAGGGTAAAACGAGAAAATCTTCCGTTTTAAATTTGTAACGAGCGGAACATGTAAAAAGCAGAATTAAATTTCCGTCCGAAACAAGTGCTTTTCAACCCCTTCTTTTTTTAAATTTTTACAAAAAAATAAATTCGAGTCGAAATAAATTTTTTATTCTTGAAAACTTTTTGAAAATGAAAATTTTCTACTTGATGAAAACGAACAATGTGAAGCCGCTAAACTGCTTTGGTGCTTGGAATTTAAAGTAAAGGGTATAGATGTTGCCGGCCACTGTCCAAGGGAGAATGTATAAAGCAAGGGTTAAAACATACACTGTTAATGAAAAAGTGGCTTGTGTAAAGGATAATATGCGAAATAATAGAACGCGTTCTTTTTAACCAGCTTTCGCAACTTTCGAATACAAAATCATTAACCTCATTAATTTGAAATTTTTTAATTGATTTCCGTTACATTCAATTTTAACAAATTTAAGGGTTGATTATTTTATTTGGCAAAATTTAAATTTATTGTGTTTCGGATGACAAATAGACAGAGGACCTTTTGTACGAAGATTGTAGTTTGGTGAGGGTGTTTACAAAGGGTTGAGAAAGGGTCAGCTCAAATCAGGGGTCTTTGGAATTAATAAACGACTACCCCCTAGGAATGTCGTCGTTCGTCTAAAGTAATTGCACATACATCATTACCAACTGTACCTAGTGCAATTTAAATTGTAATAAATGTGATACAAATTCTCAAAATATAAAATATGAAATTAACAGGGGATTTCCTTAAGGGTGGCGTTTAATAACTTGGAAAACATAAAGTATTAAAAAATAAACTACTTAATTGAGAAGGTTTCGATGCTAGCGACTTATTTAACCCTCTGTGTGAGTATTTCACGCCTAAAGCAGTTCAATAGAGAAAAGCCTTCGATTAGAAATTCAAACGTTGGTATTTTGATACCACATGTGCTCGACGGGCATGTAAAACCATCACTTTCGATTACACCACCAACTATCGATGCAAATCGTTAACTAAAGTCTTGAAAAATGATGCTAAGCTAAGTTGCTCTTTTTAATTTTAAAATTGAGATTTAGATGTCACCTGTGCTTCTGTGGACATGTAAAGCCATCGACAAACACTAACAAGGTAAGGATAAAGCAGTTTAAAATTAAAATACTCAATCAGAAGCTAATAATTGCAATGACTTCTTGACAAGCTTACTAAAATATGCTATTGCTGTTTGTATAATCAAACCACCGATGAAAATTGCTACAGACCGAGTACAGACTCTACATACGTCGACTGCCTATCAAATTATGATTCTTTAATGAACTGTTTAGTGTTTAGGTACTTACAACATCGGCTTTTACGTTTAAATGATTTATTGGCAGATCAAATTAATGATGTGGTCTTTTTTTTTCTAAATATTTAAACCTCGTCACTCTGACCAATTGACCACAAAAGTTTTGGGTCACTTTCTTGCATAATTCGTTTCAATATTATTATTTAAAGCCTTTAGTGTGTAACTGTGTATGTAAGCCCTTGTAATTTGAAAATAGAATTGTTTTCAGTTTTTTAAAACCTTTTTAATGAAAGATTTGTAATTGGTGAGCTAGGCATACTCATAGTTGCAAAATTTGCCATTTTGAAATATTCAAAATTATTTAAAAGCTTTCAATAAAATATTTTTATTGAGGGAGGAAGTGGTGTCGTTATGATTAGGTATTATCCTTCTAGATAAAAATGGATCAGAGGTCTCTGGAGGCGAGAGTACTGCGTTCTATCTCTAGTCGGTCTACACTCCGTTCAGTGACTAAAAATAGCTAAGCCACTCCCCCAAAAACGAGCGATATTCAAATAGAATTATTCTATTGGTCGAATTTTGAAAATATACGGTTTTAACAATCACACAAGAATTGACATTCGCTAATCTTATTTGACTATAGTAGAAAGAAACCTGGTATGTCAGCTCAATATAAAACGCGTCCCTTTTGCGCATGACGTCACATCACATCATGTATCAATAGCAACCAATGACAGCCCTAACGTCAGGACAGCATACGAAAAACGTTCGCTGCACACATGATGTCAGGTGCGAGATTGTGACATTACGTATTTATAGCCACGACAGCCTACATGAGCGCTGACAAATCATTTCCTTTCTACCATGTATTTGACAGAAATTTGTGAGGAGTGGCCTAGCTATGCTGGTCGCTGATCAGAGTATAGTCACAACAAAGCAACTTATTGCTTAAAACTCCACAAAATGGCCCAATCCGACATTAGCAGCCGCGGAGTTTTAATGTCAAAACCTTTTATAATACTTTTGTCATTCAGAATCTACGCTTGAATCTCGATATAATTCTGGGGAAATAGGTGTCAGAAAAGATGCTGTAGATAAATAATGTCTCTCTACAGGCTGGTGTCACGCCCTTATTCATAAAAATTCATGGCTACGCCACTGATAAACTCAATTATTTAATAAATCGTTTCTCTCTTTTGAAAAATTTCTAGATTCGCCTCTGCTGAGTTGTTTATAATATTATATTGTAAGTATTTTAGCAATAGAGAGCGAAACAAAGGGATGGGGTGGAAGAAGAAATTTCAAAATGAATAATAAAAGTTATAAAGAGTATAGGCCGTTTTACATGGACTAAATATCGTACTAACATGTTAATATACTGAATCAACTCAAGGAGCAAAAGTACGGAAATCGAAGCTTTAATGTCGAGCGTAGAAATTGCGACGCACGCCCGCGCACGGCGTTAAAGCTTAGATTCGCGTGCTATTGCTTTTTGAGTTGATTCAGTACTAACAACTTAGTAGGACATTTAGTCCATGTCAAACGGCTCTAAGTTATAAAGTGGTCTGTTTCATAGATGTAGCATGCGGCAGACTTCCTGGGCTTCTTACGAAGATCTTGGACGAACTACATCAAGAAGTGTATGTTATTTTTACGGCTGGCCTGAGTTGCCCCGTTGCGATTTAATGTCAATCTATATAAATACATAAGGTCCAAAGTAGTGACTGTAGTCACACTGCTACAACTGTCACTGATCATAAACTTACTATAAAAGTTTAGGCAGAGATCTGAGCAAACGCACGATACTACATGCACTGAAGTCATTAAGTTTCAAACACTCCCTTCTTTGAGTGACTTGGTCATAGCCATCAGCGATCACACTAGAACCACCATCTGCCACAAACTAAAATTTATTCGGTAATTAAACGGTGCTGATCACACTGAGCACATCCACTACCATCAAACACTGACCATTTGATTACAGGTATAATTTTTTTAAATGACGAACTGAGGGGATGCGCAGATACCTAAATCGGTATTTTTCCTCTCCAACGCCGTGGTCAACGTAAACTATTAAAGGGACGTGACCAAACCTGCACAAACTTATCCCTACCGCTCCTCATCTTAAAAAATTATACATGTTGTACATGCGCTTAAACATTAGGTGGTACATAGTGATAGTGGCTCCAGCTTGGCCACTGGCTTTCCAGACCGTAGGCGACTTTCCTGTATACATTGTACCGCGCACAAGTGATAAAGCTGTATAATGGTTTTCACGTATAGGCAACCTTGGTTATGTGTTAGTATACAATTTTGCTTTCTGCACAGGTCGCTTACATTTGGCAAATACTCTAATTTAGTTGAGTGTTGAGTCTTAGTTGTAGAGGATGCAAAAAAGCGGATGAGACAGTGGAATACATGCTTTGTCACTGCCCTGGGTTTAATACTAATTCGAATGGCCTAACCTGACCAGTATCAGCGACACTTTAGTTTGACATAATTGCACATAATAGTGATATTGGCTCTTATTTATAATTTTAACCTGCGGTTGAGTCAACCTTCTGATAACTAGACTTTATAATACTGGCCCTAAGTGGCCTAAGTGGGCGTAAACCTTGGTTTCCTACACCCTAACAATCCTGTCCTGTTTTATATAAATGTGCTCAAGGCGAGGGTCGCGTTGCTCCAATGTTACCAGTCTCAAAGTAAACAATGCTTTATTTATTTTTGCGATGCGACGCCAAGTGCGGTGCTAGGGGCATTGCGAAGTAAGGTGCGCCGACGTATCGTCGCACTATACTTATTTTACAGTGTGATGTAATTTTCATCAATTTTATTCTCGGTGGTTTGCCATTTTATAGCAGTAATTTGACCAGTCCGGTCCTGACTCATTACAGTGCCAACGAGTTTATATACATACATCCTTTGAAGCACAGATGCCTAATTCAAATGGTAGCCCGAGCAAGCTTACTATAATGTATACCTTCTTGGTCATTGTAATGTAACCCTATAGCCTCTATTCGTATAATTAATAAATAGGTTGACAATGGGACTAGTTGAAGTGAAAATTCCGTGAAATTCATTTTAATTGGCTATTGGTGTTTAGATACTCACTGCCACTACACCAACCTTTTCTTTTATTTAGAAAATTTATTAAAGTAATCTTAGGTAGCCAGTAGTTTGTAATTCAAGTACAAACACCTCACAATTATTGGCCATCTTGGCTGTACGCCAGGGTGATTATTAGTCAACAGCGACAAAAGAACAGAAGGGGAGGTTGTTGATTTACTACTTGTTGGCAAAATAAAGTTACCCTTCACTTTAAGTAGGGGGTGTTATGATGATTGTATCCACAATTCGTGCTAAACGTATAGCCAAAGTGGCCATTAATTGTGAGGCTGGCTGTACTTTTTATCACGTACTTATATGTTATACAACATGTTGTTGTTTTCCGCATCCCACATTCCATTTCCTTCTATCTTCCCAATCATTTTCTTTTAAGCCTCTTCTTTCCATAGTTTCTTCTATTTCTCTTTTCCAGCTTCTAGGCGGTCGACCTCTTCTTCTTCGCTTTAAAGGTACCCATTTCCATGATAATAGTGGTAATCTCTCATTTTGCATTCTACGTATGTCCGTACCATTTCAATCTTTGTTCGTCTATATAACCAATAATTGTTTTTTCTCCCTGCATTTGTTCTCTTATGACTTCATTTCTTATGTGTTGTAGTTTAGATGTTCTATTGCTTCTTCTCCAAAAATCCATTTCTAACGCTTTCAACCTTTTTTCGTTTCGTTGTGTTATTGTCCATATTTCGTACCCATACGTGGTGACGCTTGGTATTATCAAAGTATTATAGATTTGTATATTAGTTTTTTTTTTGTTTCTTTCTGTATTTGATTGCTCCAAATAAAGTTGTTAAGTCGGTTTATAGCGTTTCTTCCTCTTGTTATTTTTGTTTTGATCTCGTGGTCTAACTTCCCGTCTGAAGTAATTGTTACACCCAGGTAATTATATTTTTTGCATGCCGTGATTGTTCCTGTTTTAGTTTCTATATTTTTTGCCTTTGTTTTCTGCCATATTGATGAGTCATACCCCTCCACGTTCGTATTCCTCCTCCAGTTTTTTCATAATGTATTTTATATCAAACTCGTCCCTTCCTAGCAAATACTTCTAAGAGCATAGCCAGAGTTTCAGCTTTTTCCGCTTCTTCAGCAAATTTCAGCTTTTAGCTGCCTTGAAATTTCTTGAGTCAGCCCTGATAACATAGTCTAGCTACGGCCCTGTATTGGTTACTTAAAATAAAGAAATAAACAGCTAAGAACAGTTAAGTACGCGTATGTTTTTTTCACACCCAAGAGTTTATACCTTTTCCTCCCTATTAATTAAGGAGTTCCTGATACTACATCTAGTAAAAACTTCTCCAGTTTTCTTATAGGTTGAGCAAGTGGGTCGTTACAAGGAATCAAAAAGATGTAATTATGTTTAGGTCTTACCTTCACAAATGTTTGGGTTTTAAATTTTTGAGGAAATGGTACACCCTCGTGGTCACAGATTTCCAAGTGGTTAACAAAACTCGTCCAAAAACAAAACACTCTGTCAAACAGTTGAAAAAACAAAAAAGCACAGGATATCCGCATTTCCTCTAAAAATTACACAATAAATAAAGAACCACGTGTTATGTCGCAATAATTTATTTCGGGACAACCTTAAAATGTTGTCTTTTGAAACATTTTAGGTAGGTACTCAAAGGGCGTGTCTCGTATATTATGCAATTTTGAAATGTGAAGTTCTCAAAGGTGGTCAAATAATCAGTAGCAAGTATGGCACGTGTTTAGAATTAACACGTATGTGTCACGTTTGGTTTTATTATTCAATCCTCTATAATATTAAGTGATCTGTGAATGCTCAATTATAGGACGAAAAGTTGGCCGTTTAAACTAACGTCACATCTGCTTACGTAATAAAAGCTCATCCTAGTAAAAAGAAATTTAAACGGAGGGTAAATTAAAAATAAAAAAAAAACAAAAATTTAAGAATCTGACCTTTTTTAACAGAATTTCTGCAACGAACGACACGAGCGTATGTGTTCATATGTGGAAGTTTCAGCCGTCGTTGTGCAGATGGCAGGACGTGCTTTTAAAATGCTAAAAATTCAAGTTAGAATTTTCTTTTATTTTTTGACAAAAGTTTATTTCACGTTATTTTTCGTATAAAAATTTTTTTTCTAAAAGATTAACGTTTGTAGGAAAATTAAAGATAAAGTGATAAAGCTCTGCAGTGGCAAAGACGAATAACGTAATTTGTAGTCGGGGAGACTAATTGCAGCTTGGACAGTGTTTTAATGAGAAGTGGCTATAGTGGTATCCCTGACACCTCCGAGGGAATACGTATTGCAATTGGTAACACTGATATATGAACCTTTTGCGCTTTAGTCAAACTTTGATCTATGTACACCACAGCGATGAATACAAAATATTCTTACGCATTATTTCTTTACTTTACGTTCGAAAACTTTAATTAAAATTGATTTTTTGAGGCTAAAAAATATTGAAGCCAGAGCTGGATTTTTTAATGTTTGTTGCAAATATAGAAACTACGTGTTAGGTTTTAAGATTTATTTTAAATGTTTGTAGAGGGTAGCCCTAGTGTGTAACATAAGCCCATAAAAATACATGGATTTAACCTCACCCTCTCACAGCTCACATCATCTGTTCTTTGCTATACCGAGTCATAAAATTCAATTGCAAGTAAATTTATCACACGTAAGTAGAGCAGCAGCTTTAAATCGATTTTGATGTTTATAGAAATAGCATTTCACTTTTCTCTTATCAAAAGGTAGCTTTAGTGCCTATCTGCGCCAATTTAATTTTTTTCTTTCTTAACAGAATCGAACCCTTGATTTTAGATTTTAGACAACGTATTACATGGAGTCACGATCTAACAAGCGAATCTGTTTAGTTTACATTATAACCTGAGATTTTCCACAGTGTAAGTACACATAAGGCTTGTTCCTACAAACAGTCGAACCAGTTCAGAACGGTTCAGAACTGAACAGCGCAAGCGCACATTGAAGTTGGCAATACAAATTTCAATTTGCGCACACTCCGCCCAGTTACGAACTAGTTCGAGATGCGTGGGAAAAAAACCTATAGTATGCCATTACGGTGTACGAAAATCGTTCTAGGCCGCGCATGACGTCAGAGAAGGGGTCAGCACAGACGTATGCAGGTACGAACATACGAACAAGTCGCGTTGATTGCAGAGTATAGTACAAATACGTCCAAATACGATACAAGTCGTGTTGACTCCTCCTGACGCCACCACGACGTTACAAAACCTGCGCAATGGCATACTATGTATATTTATACTATGAGATTTTCAATTACCATACTGAAGTTAGCTGGAGAGAATGCCGCACTCATAAGCCATTCAACGAAATTACGGTCGGCTCTGACTTCAGTCTAAAAGCCGCCGCTCTTAGAAGTTACGTCAATACTTCTTTTTGGAAACTACAGACTAAAAGTAACACCATTATCCACCTAAGTCCAAAAACTAGCGAGGAAGCGTTAATCATCTGGCAAACATTGACTGCCTCTCTTGGTTCCTAGATCTTAACTATCAAGGGATAGCTCCAGTTGGTTTGAGTTTGTTTAAATCGTGCAATTCAAGCTACTCGGTGCATGCCACGTATCCACCTCTCTTTTGGCTCAGAAGTGCACTGTACGGGGATGGCTTCTGATCGTGGAAGTTTGGTCAAATGGTGCAATAATGAGTCCCATAGTCCCTTGTTAGAGAACAACACGATTCTAGAAGATCAAGATCACTCTAATACTTCCTCAGTAATACCCCGTGCCCCTTTGTAGATTGCGGGAGATGTAGTTTCGAGAAAGATTGACTGAAAGTGCGAGGATGTGGGAGGCCTTCTCTTAAAAGCAGATATTCAGAGAGAAATGAGAGGACCTTGTCATAGTAGACATTCTGAGGGTTTAAAATCTTGGATAGACTCGCTGTTGGTCAGAATCAAGAGTAGGCAAATAGTAAAATTTATTTTATCGTCGCACTTGAAACCGAGAAACCGTGGTCATAGTCACATATAGCGAGGAAGTGTTAATCATCTTTTGATCCAGAATTCCACTGTAAAGGGATAGCTTTTTTTAGTGGAAGTTTAGTCAAATTGTGCAATAGATAGTCCCCTAGTTCCCTGTTCGAGAACACGACCCTAGATCAAGATCACTCTCACTCTTGGTCAAAAAGAAACAACCACTATTATTTATAAATAATTAAACAAGAAGCCTCACCCAAAACCAACAGTCTAGCAGTGCCGTCCAGCGAACCCAGAGAATACTGAGAACTGACAATTCAGAAGTTTCAGTTACCATCCTGGTCTATTCAGCATGTTCAGATGTTCACTCAATCATTGCAGAGAGATCCGTAAACCACTTGCGATGACATTCACTCTCTTTACCAAACTCTCAAAAATTAATACTCATCCTTATGAAGTGGTTCTCTGGGATATAGATGGGCTTTTCTGTTAAGGGTCGTGATAGTGTCCAAGACCTAGTTACAGTCGCAGCTAGTAATTTTATATTTTTGGATGGTGAGATGAAGGTTTGCATTGATTTTAAAAAAGCAGAGATAAATCTAGAACTGCATCACATTGTGGATAAGTTGATACGCACTAAAACTCGGAGGTATGTCCCTAGGACCCCAGGTGATTTCAGTATAGAAATGGAGTTGACACACTTCTAGAGACACTATGCAGAAGTTTCAGTAACCATCGTGGCCTATTCAGCATGTTCATATGTTCACTGAATTAATGCAGAGGGTCGAGAGTCTCGCATGCCTATCTCCCACTTGCAACTTTGTGCGAGAAAATGCGAGGCGAGAGTTGCGAGAGTTAAGGTTTCTTATGGGATGCGAGACTCTCGCGTGAAGCCCTACAGAGGGATCTGTATTCCACTTGTGAGAACTTTCACTCCTTTACCAAACTCTCAAAAACTAAAACTCATCTTTGTGAAGTGGTTATCTGGGACATAGAGAGGCTTTTCTGTTAAGAGTTTTGTTAAGGAGTTTTGTAATAGTGTCCAAGATGTATAGTTACAGCTGCAAGTCATTCTATATTTTTGGATTGTGATGGAGGTTTGCCTTGATTTCAAAAAAGTTGAGATAAATCTAGAACTGCATCACGTTGTGGATAAGTAGACGGGCACCAAGAATTGGAGGTAAGCCCTAGAACCCCAAGTGGGGGTCCTAGGGGTCCTAGGACCCATTTCTGGGTCAGAGTGGCAGACCGAGAGGCATTTACCTAACTATGCTATCTTGAACTCTGGCCCCGGGATTTTCTCTGTAGCATGTGACATGGTTGGTTCGTAAGGTTACTATTTTTTTTGTTACTTGTGAAATTGTATGCGTTACATGAGTAAAATAAATTTATTATTATTTCAATATGGCAGTGGAATCGACATATTTATATTTTAGAACTTCAAAGTAGTTGACCAATATTAATTTTTAATTCCTTAATAAAAACTAATATTTGCGTATTATTCCTTTTGAAATGATTCTGTTTGTTGCTGACGTAACGCTTACGAATGTGAGGATTTAAATTTTTTTGAACGTAATCCTATAAAAAATTAATTCAGATTATAAATAGCTTATTTGAAGACAAGTTTAAAAATAAGGTTAAGTAAATAAAATTGTTTAAAAAAAATTGTCACGCATAAAAGTACAAAGAAACTACCTGGGTACCTTTAACCCTTGAGGGTTTCTCACTGTTAAGATTTACAAAGCAACAACCCTTTCAAAATATCTTATATAGATGTATCTTTTTGTATTCTCATTAGAATCATACAAACACGAATTACATCTTATTCTTATAAAGAAAAGATCCATTGTAGCAGAAAACGACGAAGTCTCTTACAAAAAGATGAAAGAGACCGCTCTTGTCACTTTATATAAAATTGAGCTTATTAAAGAAAAAAAAAATTTCTAAATTAATCATAAAAATGTGCGTTTGTGTGAGAATCGATATTTAAAAAATTTTGTAATAAAAATCCGTGACAATTATTTCTCACCAACGCATAGCAAACGTACGTAAAGCTGGACTTTAACACGTTAATGAGAGCAGCCTGGCCAGTTATCTACCGCAGGGGGTAGACATCCATTACTCCCGAACTGGGATGGGTGGTTTTGTTCACCCTTTTGTTATTTACATATACGTCGAGTTTATTGCGAAAGCGACTCACATTTTCAAAAATATATAAAAATAATTATTTTAATTAATTTCTCACGAGTTTAAATAAATTTTGGCCGGACACGACATGCCGAATTGTCAATATTTACACTCTGTTGGATAATGAACGAGGTTATTCTACCCTTAATGCTGTCAAACGTCAGGATTCAGGATCACTGCAAGAAGCGCAAACATTTGGATTCGAGGTTATTTGTTTGGGCATGTTAGTAACGTAATGAGATATTGTAGCAAGGCCCTAAGTATACAATTGCATGTTCGTTAGGTAAGTTTGTCTTTGAATTGAATAAATTTTACAAAAAAATTACAAATGAAATTTTTTTTGTAACAAAAGGTAAAATAGAATCGATGTTATATTTTAACAAAACTATCTAATATCAAATGAGATTTTGGTATACCAAAATGAATCTATTCCCGCATGAGAATAGCAATCTTCAGATCAATGGAGAGCGACACGACTGTGATACCTCCAGCCGCATTGTTAGACTAAACTACTACCTTATCTTAGCATTTATCAGGGAACATCCCTTGTGTTGCTTTAGATGGCAATCAGCAGTACCTAAAATTTTACCCCACTCTTTTAAACGAAAAAAATTGTGCTTTACTTACCAATTTATCGATTTCAGAAATTGTCCAATTCACGGCCTCGCTAATCTTTTAGAACTTCGAATCATTGTCGATCTAGATTGCTGTAATTAGCAATTTAATATTCTTCTTTTTTGCCTTTACTAACTTTCACAACCTTAGTCTGGTGAGTGGTGATATCTAAAATTAGAGTAGCTTTCTCACTTTTAAAATTGACACTGGTCTACTTTCACAGAGCAATCTTGAGCTCTAGCAAGATTTTTGGTGTTCAAACAGCTCTACTGCTAGTTTAGTGATATATTAGCAGTATCAGCTCAGCTATTTCTAGGTTTCAGAGCTCTAAAATTAGAGGTATTCCTTTATTTTTAAAATAGACACTGGTGTTGTCTACCTTCACAGAGCAGTCTTGAGCTCTAGCAAGAGTTTTGTTGCTTGAACAGCTTTACTGCTAGTTTAGTGATATATTAGCAGTATCAGCTCAGCTATTTCTAGATTTCAAATCTCTAAAATTAAAGGAGTTTACTCGCTTTTAAAATGGACACTGATGATGTTTACCTTCACAGAGCAGTCTTGAGCTCTAGCAAGAGTTTTGTTGCTTGAACAGCTTTACTGCTAGTTTAGTCATATATTAGCAGTATCAGCTCAGCTATTTCTAGATTTCAAATCTCTAAAATTAAAGGAGTTTACTCGCTTTTAAAATAAACACTGATGTTGTTTACCTTCACAGAGCTATCTTGAGCTTTAGCAAGATTTTTGGTGTTCAAACAGCTTCACTGCTAGTTTACTGATATATTAGCAGTATTAGCTCAGCTATTTCTAGGATTCAGAACTCTAAAATTAGAGAAGTTTTCTTACTTTTAAAATGGACACTGGTGTTGTCTACCTTCACAGAGCAGTCTTGAGCTCTAGCAAGAGTTTTGTTGCTTGAACAGCTTTACTGCTAGTTTAGTGATATATTAGCAGTATCAGCTCAGCTATTTCTAGATTTCAAATCTCTAAAATTAAAGGAGATTACTCGCTTTTAAAATGGACACTGATGTTGTTTACCTTCACAGAGCAGTCTTGAGCTCTAGCAAGAGTTTTGTTGCTTGAACAGCTTTACTGCTAGTTTAGTGATATATTAGCAGTATCAGCTCAGCTATTTCTAGATTTCAAATCTCTAAAATTAAAGGAGTTTACTCGCTTTTAAAATAAACACTGATGTTGTTTACCTTCACAGAGCTATCTTGAGCTTTAGCAAGATTTTTGGTGTTCAAACAGCTTCACTGCTAGTTTACTGATATATTAGCAGTATTAGCTCAGCTATTTCTAGGATTCAGAACTCTAAAATTAGAGAAGTTTTCTTACTTTTAAAATGGACACTGGTGTTGTCTACCTTCACAGAGCAGTCCTGAGCTCTAGCAAGATTTTTGGTATTCAAACAGCTTTACTGCTAGAATAGTGATATATTAGCAGTATCAGCTCAGCTATTTCTAGGTTTCAGAACCCTAAAATCAGAGGAATTTTCTTAGTTTTAAAATGGACACTGGTGTTGTCTATCTTCACAGAGCTATCTTGAGCTCTAGCAAGAGTTTTGTTGCTTGAACAGCTTTACTGCTAGTTTAGTGATATATTAGCAGTATCAGCTCAACTATTTCTAGGTTTCAGAACCCTAAAATCAGAGGAATTTTCTTAGTTTTAAAATGGACACTGGTGTTGTCTACCTTCACAGAGCAGTCTTGAGCTCTAGCAAGAGTTTTGTTGCTTTCTAGGATTCAGAACTCTAAAATTAGAGAAGTTTTCTTACTTTTAAAATGGACACTGGTGTTGTCTACCTTCACAGAGCAGTCCTGAGCTCTAGCAAGATTTTTGGTGTTCAAACAGCTTTACTGCTAGAATAGTGATATATTAGCAGTATCAGCTCAGCTATTTCTAGGTTTCAGAACCCTAAAATTAGAGGAATTTTCGTAGTTTTAAAATGGACACTGGTGTTGTCTACCTTCACAGAGCAGTCTTGAGCTCTAGCAAGAGTTTTGTTGCTTGAACAGCTTTACTGCTAGTTTAGTGATATATTAGCAGTATCAGCTCAGCTATTTCTAGATTTCAAATCTCTACAATTAAAGGAGTTTACTCGCTTTTAAAATGGACACTGATGTTGTTTACCTTCACAGAGCTATCTTGAGCTTTAGCAAGATTTTTGATGTTCAAACAGCTTTACTGCTAGTTTAGTGATATATTAGCAGTATTAGCTCAGCTATTTCTAGGATTCAGAACTCTAAAATTAGAGAAGTTTTCTTACTTTTAAAATGGACACTGGTGTTGTCTACCTTCACAGAGCAGTCCTGAGCTCTAGCAAGATTTTTGGTGTTCAAACAGCTTTACTGCTAGAATAGTGATATATTAGCAGTATCAGCTCAGCTATTTCTAGGTTTCAGAACCCTAAAATCAGAGGAATTTTCTTAGTTTTAAAATGGACACTGGTGTTGTCTACCTTCACAGAGCAGTCTTGAGCTCTAGCAAGAGTTTTGTTGCTTGAACAGCTTTACTGCTAATTTAGTGATATATTAGCAGTATCAGCTCAGCTATTTCTAGATTTCAAATCTCTACAATTAAAGGAGTTTACTCGCTTTTATAATGGACACTGATGTTGTTTACCTTCACAGAGCTATCTTGAGCTTTAGCAAGATTTTTGATGTTCAAACAGCTTTACTGCTAGTTTAGTGATATATTAGCAGTATTAGCTCAGCTATTTCTAGATTTCAAATCTCTACAATTAAAGGAGTTTACTCGCTTTTAAAATGGACACTGATGTTGTTTACCTTCACAGAGCTATCTTGAGCTTTAGCAAGATTTTTGATGTTCAAACAGCTTTACTGCTAGTTTAGTGATATATTAGCAGTATTAGCTCAGCTATTTCTAGGATTCAGAACTCTAAAATTAGAGAAGTTTTCTTACTTTTAAAATGGACACTGGTGTTGTCTACCTTCACAGAGCAGTCCTGAGCTCTAGCAAGATTTTTGGTGTTCAAACAGCTTTACTGCTAGAATAGTGATATATTAGCAGTATCAGCTCAGCTATTTCTAGGTTTCAGAACCCTAAAATCAGAGGAATTTTCTTAGTTTTAAAATGGACACTGGTGTTGTCTACCTTCACAGAGCAGTCTTGAGCTCTAGCAAGAGTTTTGTTGCTTGAACAGCTTTACTGCTAATTTAGTGATATATTAGCAGTATCAGCTCAGCTATTTCTAGATTTCAAATCTCTAAAATTAAAGGAGTTTACTCGCTTTTAAAATTGACACTGATGTTGTTTACCTTCACAGAGCTATCTTGAGCTCTAGCAAGAGTTTTGTTGTTCGAACAGCTTTACTGCTAGTTTAGCACGTAGACTGCCGCAATGCTAACAAAAAAGTAGGCTATTCTGGCCGAAACTTTTAATTCGAGTATTAAGTAATTGTGGTATAAATAAGGAAGCGTAAATAAAAATTATTTTGACTAGTTTGAGCAAAAAAATGCCCCTTTTCAGTCTTTTTAATTTGAGAAGCATCATTTGATTCTCGCGGCCTGAAGTAGATAAAGTTTTGTCTACTAGTTCGATGTGCCTGAGAATCAATTGGTGATTCTCGCGGCTGTATTACCTACTTAAATTGTGAATCGCGTTATGATTCTCATGGCAGTCTACGTGTTAGTGATATATTAGCAGTATTAACTCAGCTATTTCTAGATTTCAAATCTCTAAAATTAAAGGAGTTTAATCGCTTTTAAAATTAAGAATGATGTTGTTTACCTTCACAGACCTATCTTGAGTTCTAGCAAGAGTTTTGTTGTTCGAACAGCTTTACTGCTAGTTTAGTGATATATTACCAGTATCAACTCGGCTATTTCTAGATTTCAAAACACTAAAATTAAAGGAGTTTAATCGTTTTTAAAATTGACACTGATGTTGTTTACCTTCACAGAGCTATCTTGAGTTCTAGCACAAGAGTTTTGTTGTTCGCACAGATTTACTGCTAGTTTAGTGATATATTAGCAGTATCGGCTCAGCTATTTCGAGATTTCTGATCTCTAAAATTAGAAGAGTTTTCTTACTTTTAAAATTGACACTGGTTTTTCGTACAGCTTCACTGCTAGTCTAGTGATATTTTAGCAGTATCAGCTCAGCTATTTCTGAATTTTGAAGAACACGCAGCCTTTAAAATTGAATACATGAGTGGGCAACTTATGGTTATATTATAATAAACTGCTAGCCGCACTACTTTCATTATAATACTAGGTTTAGCGATCGTGCCCAAAAGCGACATAATAGAAGTTATTTTTATTCTAGAACTGAAAAAAGATCAACGTAAAAAAAACTTTTGGGAATCACCGAAACGAAACAATCGCAAATTTATCTGCTCTACTTGATCTTTGCATAATGCCACTGTTTCTCTTTCATACCGCTGCATTTCCTTCCCAAAACATCTTAATGTGCCCACTTCACCTATACCCACCCGAACTTTGTAGGCAACACAATTTTTGATAAACTCCACTTTAATCTTTATCTCGAGAGAGAACAAAAAAACATAAAAGAAAGTACAAAAAGCTAAATCATCTCAAATTGAAGTGAGTTTTTACGCCACTAGAAGTTTAAATAGTAAATTGTTTGCTTTACTTTTATATGATTGAATTCGAATTTGATTTGGTTTGTAGATCTTTACGGTTTAGGATGTGAAAGGTTAGAATTATTTATATTTGGTGCGTTTAACGTTCTAATGTTGAACGGTTAGCCACAGTAGCGGCATAGGTCATAAAAGAAACGGCCGCAAGCCTTTTAGTTCTGGCTGTAGGTAAAAGTATTGTTAAAATTGTTCGTTTTACAGCTCTTATATTTCCTTAAATAGAGTCGAATTTTTAGTTCAAATCGATACAACGAAAATATAGCAAAGTGGTGTATTGTTAAAAACGGTTCGTACGTATACAAAAGTCCGGTAGAGCGGTAAGGGTCCAATCGACAAAATTTTAAATGTCATAAAAAAAATAATTTAACCACAAGGGTTTTGATGAACCCGAAAAATATGAATTTTTGGACCGTTGGGTTATAATAAAATACAATTTTGCGGCCAACTTTTTAAATTTTATTGATCTCTGTTTATGACTTGCCTTTTGGTTTGGTTTATGATTGGGATTTGGATAAAAGTAGATGCCTCTGAATTTTTAACTCTTGTTTATTACCCTCGCTTCAATTATTTTTAAACGTCCTAAAATTGAGGCCAAAAAAGTTTTAATTTTGACCACACGTAAAAATAGTATTTATGAAATGACGATTAAATACTTAGCGGAAATACAACCACTTTAAGCAGATGGACAATGGAATTATAAAAACATCAAGTTAAAACAAGCACACACTAATTAATCACAATTAAAAACATATAAAAAGTAAACGCCGACTGAGTTTACAACCCTTTGCCATCTGCTCTCTTGGACAGGTATCAACCCTAAATTAAAGGGAATACGCCATAAAATCGGTTGCATTGCGGGCTAAGCGCCTCCGCAGTGGTGAAGCTTACCCCCAAACTAATTATTGTATTTTTGGTATGTATAAACAAACCAGAAAAAAAATTATCAAATAAACTACGACAATGTTAAGCGTTTTACATTTATAATTCATGTTTTAATTATTTAAAAAAAATAAAATATAAACACATTTTCTGCAGAAAATAGGGGTTTTACTCTTACGTATGGCTAAAATACTAATTGGTGGTCGAGATTCTAATTTTTGACTCAAGAAGGGGTGAAGGGGGGAACTGGAGAGCTTTCAGCTCCACGTTACTTCAATTTTTTCTACTTGTGGGTTTTGATCTTCTGCTTAAATTTCTCTTCGACAAGACAGAAAGCAGAAAATTTATTGGCTCTCTCTCTAAACTCAGGGCACATTTCAAATAAAACACAACATTACCTAGAAAGAGCTTTGGTGGAATGGGACCATACATGAGCATTTTTAGATATGGTTCTACCATGCTACATGCTCCATGGTTTGCAGATTTGGAAGCTTACAACGCTGTAATGAACAAATTGGGGATAATCTGTCTGAAATCGTTTGTCCTTGAGAATGCTAGATGTATTATCCCATCCATGAAAGAAAGAGAGATATGTCTCCAAGATCTTAAAGCAATGGAATGCAATACGCGGTGGAAGTAACTGTAGAAAAATGATGTAATGAGAAGACATGCGTGGCAGAAAAATTTATAGGCTGTCTACACTCTGGACACATTTCAAATAAAACACAACAATACCTAGAAAGATCTTTGGTGGAATGGGACTATTCATGAGCATTTTTAGATATGGTTCTACCATGGTACGTGCTCCATGGTTTGCAGATTTGGAAGCTTACAACACTGTAATGAACAAAATTGAGATGATGGGTTTTAAGTCGTTTGCTTCGCGAATGCTAAGATGTATTATCCCATCCAAGAACGAAAGAGAGATATGTCTCAAAGATCTTAAAGCATTGGAATACAATACGCAATGGAGGTAACAGTAACAGGTCTGTTGAAAGAGGATGTCATGAGTAGAGATGCGTGGCAGAAAGGTAAGAAAACAATCGATGTGAATAGGAATAGAATGATAGGAATAGGTTAGAGTAGATTTGTTCATGTCTTTTACGTTCAGGTGAGAGATTATGAGAGCTTGAGGCCTACGTGCTGCAAAATCCGAGCAGCTGAGCAGAAGAACCGTATAAAAATACTTTTTAAATATAGGTGGTAGATTTTAAATGGCAACATTTGTTATCTATAAAATACTTTTTCAATTTTGAAATCCTCGATTAGAAAACTCTCTTTTAACATGTTTGAAATCGTCAGTGCGCCAGCCACACCTATTGTAACGCTTATCTATTCTGGACAGCGCTTATCAACTCTTCAATGTCCCTTTAGATACGCAACGCAGTCCTGATGGTCCTCCTTTAGTCCTTTCTTTACTATGCACATCCACAATCGTCTTGTTCGCTTTTTAATATGTTGCTGAAGTCTTCTCCTATGGCAAGGAGGAGATCGAACGACTGATAGGGTCTTGAAGAAGTGAACAGAAGTCAAATTCTAACTATCACATCATGTCTCTTCTGCCTATAGTCGTAATAGATTGAGCTAATGAGATGAGACAAAAGGTGAGTTTTTGCTTACTTTGAGAGAAAACCAGGCTGGTGGTAGTAGCAATAAAGTGGTAGCCCCACTAATAGACTCTCTATTGCTATGGATTGGTATCACCTACTAAGAAAGTCAAAATAAAAAGTTTTGGGCCAACCCTGCCTCTCTGTCTGTTTACTTTTCGTCTTTTTATGAATTCTAACAATTAACACATAAATTTCAAATAAACAATGAGAAAATAACTCACAATAATGAACTCCAAGCTCTTGAGGTAGGTGAGGCAACAGTGGACTTCTCTAATAGACAGGAAAAATAAATTGGGTTAAAATTTTCTTTTTCTCAGCCATTGAAGCGAAAATTTAACGAACACCCTTTATTATAAATCCCCTTACATTTTGCAAAGAGGGTTAAATTAGGCAAATAAAAAGACATTTAAAAAAATCATAGCAAATGAGTGACATGTAGATAATTATCATCGTCCACATGGGCTTAACAGGAAGCGAAGGTTAGCACGAACACCCACATATAAAAGAAACTTCCGTTTATGTAATGATCTAAAAGAATGATGATGGATAATAGTTAAAAACAATTATTATTATTATTTAAAGCTTTTTGTTTTTGAAAAACCATTTAAAAAGGCATCATTAAGGAAACTATAAATTACAACAAATGTTCTTCCATTTTTTCCTTTTCTTTACATAACAGCTATAATTATTTATTTAAATTTTTCAACTGTAACACTTACGGGAGACATTTCGCTTCGCATATCTATCTAAAAATCTATTTTCGGTAGCGATTTCTGGTAAGCCAAAAGCCGGGATCTAAGATTGGCTCACAATATATATGATCGGATTTCGCAGACTATGCAATGTTTTACTCCGAGATTTTACCGGAATAGAATAAGATCAAGACAGTTTTATGGAGATCGAAGATAATACCAAACAGTCTTCTTGAGTAAACTCTTTAAGTAAATATTCAATTTTCTTAAGTATTTATGTAAATATTCTACCCCCTTTGTATATCAACTTGTGTGTATTTTGTTTAAAATAAAATGGTTTTTCAATGGTTTTTGATAGATAATTACTTACTAAGCGATTGCGTTTTAATTTTGACAGGTTAGACGTTAAATTAGAGGGTTGTAATTATACTTTTTTTCCGGATTAAAAGTAGAAAAGGGGTGAGAAACATGCAATTGTTTTTGAGTGTAAAATAAAAAGTATAGGAAATGAGGGGAGATAGGCGCAGTGGCGGCGCTAACCATTGATTACTTATCATGAACACATATCATCAGTTACATAAGTCGGGCTTTACAGACCTAACCATACAAAATCAATGCTTGAAAAAATAGAGACATGAAGAGATTTACTTTAATAATAAAAAAGTTACAGGACGTTTCAAAAATGTTGGAAAATTTCTTTAGATGTGATTTTACACCACATTTTGGGTCAGTAGCTTTTAGGCTTAAAGTCCGTTTTATCTTTAGAAAATGTTCTTTTGAACATCGGTCAAGGAATTCAGTTTACGAATGATGGTACACCTGCCCATTTTATTCACCTAGTAATGAATTATTTCTATACTATATTTCTTAAAGAATGAATAGGTTCAGCAGGACCAAGTGCTTGACCTGGCTCTTCCTGGCATATTTAAACAGGATGGGTCTGGCCCCCATTGATTTGTGCTCTTTTGGGCAGCGGCAAACGTTCTAGCACCTGCTTCTGTGGTGTCCCCGGGCGCTAAATCTGAGGGACCAGTATCGCACTACTTGTGAGGCCGAGAGATGGCAGCTGTAGCCACCGGATATAGGCAACTTGGAAGCGGTGAAAATCTATGAGCCGGCGTTTGTGATATTTTGAGACGTGACATCACAGCTTTGGTGATCGAGGCAGAGTCTTGAATGAAAACTCATAGAATCTGAATTCTACTCTGTTACTTTGCTCGACGCTCTATTATAATAATTCTACTGCGCTAAGCTCTACCTACCTTTCAGCTCTATCATTTCATCATTTCAGCTCTGTCATCGGGTATTCTCTGTATCCGAAACCTCATTACTTTTTTGAGGAAAGGTTTTAGTGGTTAAGAATCCCACACCAGCACATCGTACCTGGCGATGTGATATCTTTCAAAGATTCCCGTCTCTCACTTACAAAAAAAGTGCTTGACCCGCATTTGGTAGCCACATCCTCAGCCTCTTGAGTGGAGTTATACTGTTAGACCAAGACAGCACCCTCTTATCTCCTACCCTAGACTTCTAGGTCCTTATTCCTTAACTATAAGTAGGCGTGACTTCCGTGTAGTCCAGCTATGGGTTTTCAAATATGCATGTCGACCCTTAGAATGACAGAGCACGTTTTGGACTGTTCTAGTCTACTTCTTGCATAATCTGCAATCTAAGTCTTGGACTCAGTCCTCCTTAGATTCAGATTTTTGTAATAAAAAGTTTGTACTGTTACTGGACTTTTTCAACAGTAAAGCGAGCTTCGACCTGTTCATTATGAGCTTTCTAATAAATGGACATTGAACTTTACAACTGGGGCTAGTTTTGGAACTATCAGTCCACTAGACGTGTCCTAAAGTGCCAGCAGATGACTTACAACGTATTTCAGATTATTAGACTTCTATGTATGTATCGATTTTAAAGGAACGAGGCCCAGAGCTCTTACGGAGGTCTCAAGAACCACCTTAGAGAGGTCTCAGCATTGATTGCTACGCCACTAACTCGTTCTGGTCCACATTTATACAGCTTCTCTAGTAGTTTTCCTAAGTTCTCTGAAAGCAGACTGTGGATCAAAGCGTAGGGTTTCTGAATTCTGATTTCTGTGGCTCAAAATTTATGAACTTCAGCTTGACTTTAACTCTGTAAAATAATTAGTTCTGTTAGGCATTCACAGAGCCCAGTTGTGATTTTATTCTGGGTGCTGTTTGGATCCATAATAGCGGGCTATGCGCTCATATTATTTTCTAGTTAAAATTTAAATTGAGCCACTCTGTCTAGCTTCAGAAGCTCAGCATTCGACCCCTTTCTATGTATCGATTTTAAAAGAATAAGGCTCAGATTTCTTACAATGGTCTCGAAGACCATCTTAGAGAAATCTCTGCATTGATTGCTATACCACTAGCTCGTTCTGACTCACATTTATACAGCTTCTCTAGCACGTTTTTCTAAGTACTCTGAAAGCAGACAATGAGACAGAAAGAAAGAGCAGACAGGTCAAAGAGTAGGGTTTCTGAATTCTGATCTCTGCGATTCGAAATCTATGGAAGTCGGCTCGACTTTCACTCTGTAGGATAGTTAGTTTTGTTAAGCATTCGCACAGCCCAGTCATGATTTGATTGTGAATGCTGTTTAGATCTATAATGGCAGGATATGGGCTCGTATAATTTTCTAGTTAAAATTTAAATTCAGCTCCCCTGCCTAGCTTCAGAAACTCAGCATTAGACTCCTTTCTAGGTTCCCATTTTAAAAGAATGAGGCCCAGCCATCTTACGAAGGTCTCGAGGACCAGCTTAGAGAGCTCTCAGCATTGATTGCTACGCCACCACCTCGTTCTGATCCAAATTGATACAGCTTCTCTTGCAGTTTGCCTAAGTACGCTGAAAGTAGACTCTTGGTCAAAGAGTTTCTAAATTCTGATCTCTATGGCTTGAAATCTATGGAGGTCGGCTCGCCTTTCATTTTGTAGGATAGTTAATTCTGTTAAGCATTCCCATAGCCCAGTTGTGATTTTATTCTGGGTGCTGTTTAGAGCCATAATGACAACCTATGCGCTCGTATTATATTCCAATTAAAATTTTAATTGATACTTCCTGCCTAGCTTCAGAAGTCCAGCTAATGAATCTTCGGTTTGAGATAATCTTATTTTTAAATCTCTTTCGTTATATGTCTTTTGGATTAAAATATTGAGTATGACCCCTTCTGAAGCCGCCACTGAAAGGACGTAAGTTATTGATGAAGTAAGGCGCCTGTAAAGAACTCATTTCCGATTCAAATTTCCGTTTTTGCTTCAAGTCCTGTTGTTTGGCGAGTAAGCAAAATTTTTTTTTGTTTCAAATGTGCGGTTTATCTTTGTGAATCGTATTATTATTGGAATTAAAATGTACGGTCAATTGTGTGCAAAGTAAAGCGTAATTTCGAATTGTCATGTTTGTACAGCATTTACACATGGATCTTTTTTATTTTACAAATGAACACGTTCGTTTTTGCATTTTTTTTTGTAATTGGTCGCTGGTCGTTATCGATGTTTTTAGTGGAATTGCATGTCTGTTTAATAATGAATGCAAAAGTTCAAGTACTGTATATTTTAGCAAATTTTAGTGTGCTTTTGTGTTATTTTGCTTTCGTTTTATTTACGTACACTCAATCATCATTAACCGACCAGTTCGCGGTGGGATCGCTTTTCAAAAATGTCAAAATAAATTTTAAATCAAAATTTTAAATCGATCAAAACGTACATTTTAAATTTACTCCAAATTTTGTTTTTACCAAATTTCTCTATAAGAACATCAAATATTTACTTCAGCTGGTTGTAGAAATATAAAAAGCTCGAAACAAACAAGGATTTTATTTTTATTGTTAAGCCTTGTATAAAAATCTAAGGATCTTCTTTGAGGCGCGTACGTTTTCTTTTATGATTATTGAGCTTTATAAATTTTAACAATAGGAAATTGCTTAATCCACTTATGTTTATTTATTTATTACGTAAAGACCACCTTAAGCGAATTAGCCATGGTTTATAAATACAGGGTGATTTTTATAGATCGTACTTGCATTGTATCTTCACAATGGTAAGAATAACACATTTGGTTAAACAACAAAAAAAATGCGTATTTAAACCACCTAATACAAGAATTCGTTTGGATATTGAAAAATTTTTAGTGTCAAAAAATTTTTGGGTTTTTCTTAGATATCTTCTCGTACCTAGATGATTTTAAGAAAACAACAGGGCTAGTGTGCAATGCTCCTTGAGGGTTTGTTCGAAATTCAAAATTCCAACCCGTTCGTGCTAGAATTCCAAACTGTCTGCGTCGCAAAAATCATCCTGTAAATGAACCCAAAAAAATAAAATAAAAATCTCTACCTAAATTTAAAAATTTACCACCTATGCTATAACAAAACAAGTGAATTATTTAAAAAATTGTTCATCAACAGTTAAAATTAATTATTAAATTAGATGAAATTAGATTAACGAAAAATAAAAAAGTAAAAATAGGACGTTTGAGTTGATCGTTGATTTTATAAAATAATTAATCAAAATTTATCCAATTGATACCCAAATCACGTCGGGAATATTTAATTCGAACTAAACACAAGTTTGCCAAGTTTAATTCTCAAGAGAGATCAGACATTGTTGGATAATTAATTCATGTTTCTTCTCTACTACTTGGGAGAAGCTTTCGATCATCTTCAGATATTCTCTATAGTACGGATGTATGTACAATGTGTACAAACGTCCTGCTTGTTTTGCTAAGAAACTAACTTGTTGTAGTACTAAACAAGAGCACTTGGTGATGGTACATAAATTTATAAAGTTATTAATTAATTGTCTTGATGATAATTAATTTGCAATTTTCGCAAAGTTGCTCGTAAAATACTTAAATAAGGTGGATTAAAAAAAAAGTTTATTTTCGAGTTGATCCGAAGATTAACTAAAAATAAGCTTGGATTATCGATTGTCAACTGTCTTCAATAAATTTTCTATAAGTGAGTTTTAAGTAAGTCTGTCAAAAGATCCAAGAAGCTCTTAACAACAAATTTTCTTCCTGGCGTTCTTGTAAAATGAAATTCCTTAAATTAAGTTAATTTTCTCGATTTTTGGAATAAATCTGAACAAAACGAGTAAAGCAGGCTATGATAATTTGTATTAAACTTGACCAAAACTATTGTAATCAATTAATAGTGATAAATTCGCATGCCTTTGAAATATTTGCATTAAATTGTTATCGTACACGCACACGCACACACATGGATGGAGATAGTTTTATAGTTTGAAATATTTTTTAGTAGGTTTGAAAATAGACTTCTCTTTTAGTAACATAAAAAATATAGAAGGGTGACGATATCCTATATTTCTCAAAATTAATTCGGTTTAAAAACGGTTTAGAAACTGTCGTTTACCAATAATAATAAATTTGTCCTAATAAGTCCAGTGTAGTTATAAAGTTTTCATATTTTTGCGATTATCGCAAAAACTATGTACTAAACGAAAAATTACAAAGAGTCAAAACTTGAAGAGGGGAAAATTTTACAAAAATAATCTTATTTTCAATTTTCCAAAAAAATGAATAGTTTTAGAGAAAAATGTTTTAGAAAGTGAACGTGTTTTGTGCGCACTGTAGTATCCATGGGTGGCGTATGAAAGTGACACTGAGCGTCCTGTTTTAGGTTATTGTAAATTACTCATTAGTCATTACCTATCAGAGAAAAAAACTAAAAATACCTGGATGAAGAGGACATTTTCAGCTTTAAACTACACATGTATAATATTTTGATTTTCAGTAATTTATTATGGAGAAAAAAATTAATGAATGTAATACCAGCAATTTTGTTTAGAAATTTAAAAATCTGGCCAAGTAATTAAGAAAATAAAGAATCCATATAATCTTCATACATTATACTTTAGTGTTCAATGAAAAATTATTTTGAAAAAAAATCCGACTTTGAATTTCAAATTTTTCTTTTTAATTAACAATTTTTTAATCTTTAAAGTATAGGTATACTCTCAATTAATGAACAAGAGGTCTAAAACCATAAAATTAGACTTATAATGGCGATTTTGACCCTGTTCCCGCACGGCTCTGTTCTGGAAAAATCTCTCCCATAATTAACGTTCCAACATAAAGCGATTCGTGAAAAAAAATTGCTACCCCTCCACTTTTTTTCGAATTTGCCACCCTTAACAATCAAATTGTCCCTCTGCGGGGTGTGGGCCCAACGTTGAGAAGTACTGGTCTAAGCTGTATCAAATTTAACAGTTTAGGACTGAAACCCAAAATAATGATGCTAGCCCAAAGGCAAAACTTTGGATTCAAAATTTTAACATTCTACGTTGTATAGTAGTGGAAAAAAGGTTACAATAGAGAAGTTAGGCAAATTAGGTAAGAAAAAAAATAAAAAATCAGCTTTTTCTAATAATTTTGGCTATAAATTAATTTCTTTTAACTTTTTTTAGAAAGATTTGGGCTATAAAGAGACTTCAAGGTTTTAATTATTAATTAATTGCATTTATATTAGGTGTCACTACATGTCTGATTTTTCTATTTTTATAATTTAAATGTTTAAATATTTATTGAGATTAATATAAGAGGTGTCGCTGCATGCTCTCTTTTGCTATTTATTTGCTTTAAAATGTTTATTGATAACGAACAGATTGGAATTTTTATCTTTTGAGTTGTTAAGAAATTTTACATATCGTCGGAGATTCTGCAAAGCGGCGTATTAGCACTTTTGCAAGTTTTACAGGAGCGATAAAAAACCTTTTTAATTGGTGTTTGAATTTTTTATTTTTACTTGAATTTCAACATTTTTTTTTAGTTTAAACAGAAGTATTTTCTAAAAGTAAATGATTATATTTATTAAAAAGAAAACTCAACTAATAAGTGTTTTTGCGCGCACATTGTGAATGTGATCTCTTTGAATCACGTGACTTTTATTACAGATAAAATAACGGCTTTAACAGTCATATAATTTAATAGATTTTTGCACATAGTGCGGTATTGAATTCTTGCAGCTCTATACATGACAATCTAAAAATGTCAAAAATTGTCTAATACGAGGTTTTGCAGAATCTCCGATGATATTTTATTTTTCGATATTTTACAATTTAAAATATAATTATTTATAACGTCCAGATAGATTGGAAATTTACCTAATTTTCTTTAGATTTAAATTAAACCTTTTCAAATTTGGTTTTGCTTCTGTAAGAATGATTTGTTTAAGCTTTTTAATTTGTTTTTTCATCAAGGGTAGTTTGTTTGATATAAAAAAATTATTTAATAATTGAAGTTTTGTGTCGATTTAAAACTTAAAGGGTAGGTCCCGTTGAGACATATACTTTATTTGAATAATAGTAGGGTAGAGCAGAATGAACTTCACAAGTCCATCCAATTTTCACAATTTTCTTCACACAAATTGGAAACCGCTATAAGAAAGATTTCCTAAAAGGAAAAATTAATATTCTTTGAACATTCGAAAAGATTGAATTTAAGACCTGTCCGTGAGTCCGGAAGTCATACTTCATACATTTTAAGATTAAGATTAATAGAGCGCTTTTCAGAAACAAACTTTTAAGCATTATTTGGTCTTATGAAATCGTGCTTAATGGCAGCGCCACACACACACACACAGGCTTTCCTTCCTGCCACACAGGAACGTATGGACATAGTTCAGGTGGCCTGCCAAGGCTTAACGGGAGTGTCTGCACAGCGTTCAGACTGCCTGCACAGAGCAAACGGGAAAGCAAAGCCTGTGTGTGTAAACAGGCCTTTAGAGGTGGAAATCTCTTAAGCCTGCGCTACACACACAGGTTTACCTTCTGAACATCGTTCAAAAGCCTGCACAGGCCAACAGGAACGTGTCGACATCTTTCAGGCACCAGAAGGCAAGGCCTATGTGTGTAGACGGGTTTTTAGAGCTGGAAGTCTCTTAAACCTGAACCACACACACAGGCTTGCTATCTAGACATCGTTCAGGCGGCCTACACAGGCCAAACAGGAACGTATGGACTTCTTTCAGGCGGCCTGGCCTGCACTAGCTAAACGTATGCATAGCGTATGCATAGCGTTCAGGCCACCTGCACAGGCCAAACCGGAATACAAGGCCTGTATGTGTAAGGACAGGCCTTTAAAGCTGGAAGTATCTTATGCCTGCACCACACACACAGGCTTGCCTTCTCGACACCGTTCAGACGACCTGCATAGGCCAAACATGAGCATCTGAACATCATTGAGACTCCGGCGACCTGCACAGGCCAAACCGGAAGGTAAGCCTGTGTATGTAGACGAGCCTTTAGATCTGGAAGTCTCTTAAGCCTGCACCACACACACAGACTTGCCTAATGGACATCGTTCAGGCGGCCTACACAGTACACAGGCCAAACATGACCACCTGAACATCTTTGAGACTCCGGCGACCTGCACAGGCCAAACAGGAAGGCAAAGCCTGTGTGTGTAGACAGGCCTTTAGAGGTGGAAGTCTCTTAAGGCTGCGCTACACACACAGGCTTGCTATCTAGACATCGTTCAGGCGGTTTACACAGGCCAAACAGGAACGTATAGACTTCTTTCAGACGGCCTGGCCTGCACTAGCTAAACCGGGGCGTCTGCATAGCGTTCAGGCCGCCTGCACAGGCCAAACCTGAATGCAAGGCTTGTGTGTGTGTGGACGGGCCTTTAAAGCTAAAAGTATCTTATGCCTGCACCACACACACAGCTTGCCTTCTCGACACCGTTCAGACGACCTGCACAGGCCAAACATGAGCATCTGAACATCATTGAGACTCCGGCGACCTGCACAGGCCAAACCGGAAGGTAAGCCTGTGTATGTAGACGAGCCTTTAGATCTGGAAGTCTCTTAAGCCTGCACCACACACACAGACTTGCCTAATGGACATCGTTCAGGCGGCCTACACAGTACACAGGCCAAACATGAGCACCTGAACATCTTTGAGACTCCGGCGACCTGCACAGGCCAAACAGGAAGGCAAAGCCTGTGTGTGTAGACAGGCCTTTAGAGGTGGAAGTCTCTTAAGGCTGCGCTACACACACAGGCTTGCTATCTAGACATCGTTCAGGCGGTCTACACAGGCCAAACAGGAACGTATAGACTTCTTTCAGACGGCCTGGCCTGCACTAGCTAAACCGGGGCGTCTGCATAGCGTTCAGGCCGCCTGCACAGGCCAAACCTGAATGCAAGGCTTGTGTGTGTGTGGACGGGCCTTTAAAGCTAAAAGTATCTTATGCCTGCACCACACACACAGCTTGCCTTCTCGACACCGTTCAGACGACCTGCACAGGCCAAATATGAGCATCTGAACATCATTGAGACTCCGCCGACCTGCACAGGTCAAACAGGAAGGTATGCCTGTGTAGTGCGTGTATGTAGCACTGTTGGCTTACACTTATAGCAATTATAACAAAGCGCAAGAAAGTTGTATAATTTTTTTATCTGATGATCTCTTTTTAAAATTTCTTAAGCTCTATTTTTTACTGTTTTCTAAACCCTCTCAAAGATTTCTTCACCGTTGTCTTTCTCAGATATCAAAAGTTTCCTTGGTAGTCATCCTGATTAAGTGATTAGCACCACCTGTACCATCCAGCGTAATATTTGTTATGATATTTGGTTGCTTAGTTTGTTCTTCGCTCATCCCAATATCTTAAACTGCTTTAGCTCCTTTCCTTCTCCATGTCTAAATTTCAGTAGCAAATATCACCCCACACTTGACCTTACTTCTGATTTTTTTTGCACCAGTTAGAAGTTTCTAAAACAAACTATTGAGAACATTGATAATCCGCATTTTTATTTCTTCTTTACTTCTAGACGTGTCTTTTGTTGTTATCAAACATTTAAATCTCTTCATTTCTTCAATTTTTGTACTTCCTCCCTTGTGTGTTCGTTATACGTACGTGTTTTCCTTCTGCAAATACGTCACACGTCCAACTCATAAATTTTGTTTTCCTTTCGATTATTTGTAGCACCATCTCTCTCGTTGATTGCTTTTGTCTCTTGACTACTTCTCGTAGTCTCGCTCCTACTTCTCGTTAAAATAACGACGTAATTTGCATACTCGAGGCATTGGTATTTCTTATGGTACAAACAACCCTATTTTGTAAATATTTACTTCTCGTTATTAGCACTACTTTTGCCTCAAAACTTGCCTAATTTCATTCCTTTTCAACTTTTACAAAAAGGGCCTTTTTGTGTTTATATTATATTATATTATATTATATTTGGATTATTTTTACAATTTTTAAAATGGAGAGGAGACTAATTTTTGACTTTTTTCAAATATTTCGTTAGTAGCATCCTCTAGGCCCTAGAGAATATTATCCTGGAGTCTATGATAAAACAGTTCTATTCGGTGTACCTATTGCATAATTAATCAAATTTTAGATGTCAGCGAAAAAACATTGTGGAAAATTGTAAAGCAGTTTTAGTGAAGAAAAATTATTGGACTAAGCTAGTGAATTATTGATACCCTCCAGTTACAAAAGTTTGAATTTTTGAACTTGACACGTTGCCCTATTTTTAATAGTTAAACGAATCAATTACGAGTTTTATGTTATCACATTATTAATTTAAAATTGAATTATAAAAATTAATTTCGAAAGTGCAAGATTTATGTAAGTCAAATAAGGGGATGAAAATAAATTGGTCAGCGTTTTAAAAATGACACACGTGTTGCTGAAATGTTGCCCCTTTTTAGTAACTTGATAACAAATAATGTAAAAAAAAAGTGTGATATAAAAAGGAAAAATCAAAAATAAAACTGAATTTCCTCTATTTTGATATTAATAATTTTGTAAATTGCTTTATTAAGTGTACACTTCCTAGGGCAATTTATTAAAATAATACCCCATTTTGCCAAGTACAAAATTTTTGCACACCCTTATGTTATTAATGTACATTTGTGTTGTATTGCCATAACGACGGTAATTTAGAGGGACGCGTGTCTTATTTAGATTTTCGTCCCCCCACGAGGCTCACATTTGTTCTTTATTAAAGCTATTTTCCGCTTATCATCCATAAGTCAAATTTAAAAGGGATACTTTTGACACGTTTTCTAACTTTGTTACGATTAATTGTCGATGAAAATAATTTTTTTTTAAATAAAATACACCCAACTTTTGAACGAGTGTATGAATCAGCACTCTCATATTTGCAATATGTGAAAACGGGGCTTTTCTATTTTTGCAACAATGTCAAGTTTTTCCGCTCTAAGAGTTTTTAACAATGCAAGTTTCACCGGAAGTCGAGCTTTTGTTTTACGCCACGCGTTATCCCTAACACGCCGCTATTCTATCTTTAGATACCAGACTCGGCTTAGTTTTGTTTACTTGCACTAATTGTACGACTCGGAATGCATTAAGGAAATTAGAAAATGCAAAGTTTCCCAAAATTTTCCTATTAGTCCACTTTTTCAAAAAGTTGTAAACGCTCGAAGAAGTGAAGTTTTTCTTTTCGAATAAAAATATTAATTGTAAAAAGTTAGATTTTATTAGTCGTAAAATGAGATGAAAAGTCGGAAAAACAACTTGTGCTAAGAAAGTTCTCTTGTATCTAACTGTGAAAACTGCTGAAAAGTATGAAATAGTGGGAGTAAGGGATGATGTGGTGTGTGGCATGTTAGAGGAGGGACTAACCACGGCTGGGCCTCAAAAACCACGTTTGGGATTGGCTACTTTATCTTCTTCTCTCTCTTTAATTTCAAGTTTAGACCATCTTTTATCCTTTTATGCAATTCGTCTCTTTTTACCTTAAAGCTTTTCGTATATTTTTACAAATCAACCCGTCTCTTTCCAACTCGCCAAACATGCATTTTCCATTCTTGTCAGCTAATTAGCTTACTAGTTGCAGTTAAATATATCACGAGTTTCCTTCTTTATTCAACTTTAACTAACACGCATAGTACTATTCTCGTTTGGAGCTTTTTACATTTTCGGTCCCATGTCACAGTATTTTTCTCTTTTCGTTGTTAAACGAGCTAAATTCCGTCTCTGTTTAACGTGTAGTATTTCGAAATCGGTCTCAGTCGGATGCTTATAAAAGTTTAGCGAGGTGAGAAATCCATTCCATCTTTGTCACACGTTTATTGAAGGACGACAAATCACATCCTCTCTTCGTTTCGTTTCAACGCACCTATTTATGTTTCATAAAAAGTGCCCTCCTTGTCAGGATAACAGGGTATTTAGAGCGGGGGTGAAAACTACAATATTGACCAGAACGAAAAAGTTTTACCGTCAGTTTACCACGAAACCTCATCCGTGTAGTAGTAAAAATATTTGAGAAAAGAAAATTTCGAACATAAGATCATAAGTGGAAACTTTAAGGATTTTCAATTCGGATTATATCGTCTTCATTCGCTTCGACGTTGCGCGTCTTGACGACAGCATAGCTTATTTCTTTAAAACGTCGACGACAGTGATACGTGCAGTGTGAATTTTTGTGATTAGTTTTGTGTTTATCATTTCCTAATGCATTTGCCACCAAGTAACATCGACATGTATACAAATATGCAAGAATCCCTCCAAGACTATCACGGCGAACTCGTTCAAACCGGAAGTCCAACGGTTCTTTGTAGCGCGCTTCCGAATCATTGGAGGTCTAATAAAAGTTTACCCATAGCTTTTAAAGTTGTTGCGCTCGATGATATCCAGGATGGTACTATAGTTACGCTTAAAGCGGGAAATGATGAAAATTTCTGCGCAGAATTAAGAAATTGTACGGCCGTAATGAAAAACCAAGTTGCTAAGTTTAACGACTTGAGATTTGTCGGTCGAAGCGGACGCGGAAAATCTTTTTCCTTATCAATTATGATTAGTACGTCACCCTTTCAAGTAGCAACGTATAACAAGGCGATCAAAGTAACAGTCGATGGACCACGTGAACCAAGAACCAAATCTAGTTAGTATTTTTTTTTAAGTTTAAAAATCACCACACAAGGCTTTTGGATACACACAGAGTTATGTTTAGACGACTACCATTAGAAAAACAATAAAATTTCCATGTGCGTCGTATAAACACAAAACTTTTTGGTTTGTCGGTAGTTTAATGATGGTAAACAAATAAAATGTTTTATGTACCTACATCGTAACGTTTACAACTAACTATTTAAACTTGCCCAAATTGCTGAGCAGAATGTGCTCGTTTTGCAAATTTTATACGCCACATGTCTACTATAAAATCCACCTTTGATACAAACAAATTTTATTAAATCAGTCTTTTTTTCAGACTTCCAATTTGGATATGGTATACCAGGACTACCGGGAAGCTTTAACCCATTTTTAATAAACCCGGGATGGTTGGATGCAGCTTACATGACTTATACGTGGCCAGACTACTTTAGAAATCGACCATCGAATTTTTCCCAACCACAAAATCTTCACCCAAGTTTAGTCAAAGGTACGTTTGCTCAAAATTACCATCGATGTGAGCGATTTTCTAATCGGATTTTTTCAACAGGTTCACCAACACCACATTTACCACCGACGAGTCTTCAACAAACGCAAGATTTTTACCCAACAACCCCACCTAGCAATTTCCATTCGGCCGGATATTTACCACCAAACCATCTCTTACCACCACTATCTAACGATATATCAAAAGTGCCACCATTTGATTCCTTCCATTTGCGAACGATACAACAACCGTCACCACTAGACCAAATTAGCATTAAACTTTCGCCAAGTTTAACGAAAGCACCCCATCGACAAGAAAGTCCAAAAATTAACTCTACAGTAGATCAATCAAATTCGGAAAATTCCGACGACGAAGATATCGACGTAGTAAAATCTGCCTTCCAGCCTATTAAACCTGCCAGTGTCTTATTACAAGAAATACAACATCCAGATTCGACTGTACAAGATAAAGAGCCCCCTCAAATAGTATTGAAAAATGAACTCAAAATGCCTAGTTCGAGAAAAACTATAATTAGTCCTAAATCACCTAGTGCCACTAGAATTCAAACTTCGCCACAAATTAACGTTACTAAAACAGTTTGGAGACCATATTAGTTTAAATTGTTGCAATATTTATTTAATTGTTAAAAAAGGCCCCCCTCTTATAGTGTTTTTTTTGTTTTTTAACGCAATATTTATTTACCTGTAAATATGTAATTAATTTGTAAATAAGGAAAAATTATATAGAATATTAAAAAATTGTGATAGTAAAAGTTTAGAGATTTTAGATATTTTTGTACACTTGTAAATTTAAAAAAAAATATTTAGAATATAATAAATTATTAATGATTTAAAAAAAGGTGTTGTTTAATTCAAACTGTGTGCTAAAGAGTTCTTCTCTTAGGACTCCTGGGGTTAAAGTTTCGATACTTGTGCAACGAGCCGTGTTTGAATGAAAGGGCTGATATAAACAGACTCACTGGCAGCCGTACATTAATCATAACATAGGGCTCGTAAGGGCTTAAGCACAGCCATTCTGTATTAACTCACAAGAGAGAAATCACTTGGCACATCTGTTACTCACCATTGTATTTCGAGTTTTATATTATATATTATATAAGGGCGAATGTCGTTAGGGTTTGATTTATGATAAGAATCGTGAAAGTTTGCAATACTCGTTTTATAGCAAATATTTTTTTGTATAAATTAATCGTTGGTAATTGATTTGAAAATCGAGTATTAATTTTACGAAAAGAGAGATTACAATTAATCAGAATTAAAGTTTCAAGAATGTTAATGATCGGAAGGATGCGGGATTAGTAAAAGTACTGGTAGATTAATACGTAATCAACAACGCTCAAGTGAAGGGAGAAGTTTATAAAATAAATCAATATTCAGAACAATCCATAAATTTAATGAGAAAATGTATTTTAATATTGATGAAAGACGTAAAAATGATAAGTTCATATTTTCTTTATATTTATTTAAAATCTTCAGAAATCGCTGCATATTGAATTTGAACGAGATCGGTCCAATAGTTTTGACAAACACACAGATATTTCTGCCAAATCCACTTTTTCGAAGTCTTCTAAAGATAATAAAATATCCCTTAAAAATCCACCATTCTGAGATTGGCTCAAAAACGGTAACTTTTGCCAAATTCAAGCTTATCTTCTATCCTTTCAGATTAACAAAATGCTTATGATGCTTCTACGAAAAAATTATTACCTATACTAGAAAAAGATTTCGACAAGACAAAAGTGACGATTTCCAAGTCATCAAACCGGAGGAAGATGATGATTCTTGACGATGACGATCACTGTCTTTTTTTTTGGATTTCTCAAATAATCAGTTATTAGCCTAAAATTTGTCTGTAATTTTAGATCAGCCACAAAAAATTATAGTACCTATCTAGAAAAAGATTTCGACAAGACAAAAGTGACGATTTCCAAGTCATCAAACCGGAGGAAGATGATGATTCTTGACGATGACGATCACTGTCTTTTTTTTTTGGATTTCTCAAATAATCAGTTATTAGCCTAAAATTTGTCTGTAATTTTAGATCAGCCACAAAAAATTATAGTACCTACCTAGAAAAAGATTTCGACAAGACAAAAGTGACGATTAACAAGTCATCAAACCGAAAGAAGATGATGATTCTTGACGATGAAGATAACTGTCTTTTTTTTTGGATTTCTCTAATAATCAGTTATTAGCCTAAAAATTGTCTGTAATTTCAGATCAGCCACAAAAAATTATAGTATCTATACTAGAAAAAGATTTCGACAAGACAAAAGTGACGATTTCCAAGTCATCAAACCGAAAGAAGATGATGATTCTTGACGATGACGATAACTGTCTTTTTTTTGGATTTCTCTAATAATCAGTTATTAGCCTAAAAATTGTCTGTAATTTCAGATCAGCCACAAAAAATTATAGTATCTATACTAGAAAAAGATTTCGACAAGACAAAAGTGACGATTTCCAAGTCATCAAACCGGAGGAAGATGATGATTCTTGACGATGACGATCACTGTCTTTTATTTGGATTTCTCAAATAATCAGTTATTAGCCTAAAATTTGTCTGTAATTTCAGATCAGCCACAAAAAATTATAGTACCTGTACTAGAAAAAGATTTCGACAAGACAAAAGTGACGATTTCCAAGTCATCAAACCGAAAGAAGATGATGATTCTTGACGATGACGATAACTGTCTTTTTTTTGGATTTCTCTAATAATCAGTTATTAGCCTAAAAATTGTCTGTTATTTCAGATCAGCCACAAAAAATTATAGTATCTATACTAGAAAAAGATTTCGACAAGACAAAAGTGACGATTTCCAAGTCATCAAACCGGAGGAAGATGATGATTCTTGACGATGACGATCACTGTCTTTTATTTGGATTTCTCAAATAATCAGTTATTAGCCTAAAATTTGTCTGTAATTTCAGATCAGCCACAAAAAATTATAGTACCTGTACTAGAAAAAGATTTCGACAAGACAAAAGTGACGATTTCCAAGTCATCAAACCAGAGTAAGATGATGATTCTTGACGATGACGATCATTGTCTTTTTCTTGGATTTCTCAAATAATCAATTATTTGCCTCAAATTAGCCTGTAATTTTAGACCAGCCTCGATTGAGTAGCTATCTATAAAACCTATTTGAATATTTAGCAGTTGATCTGCTAAGTAACTGCTCTTTAAAGAGCATTAAAATATCGTGGATAGTACTTTTTGTTAGCATCATCATCGGTCAGGGTTTCTGGACTGATATCCTGTAATTAATAGCGTACTGCTACGCTACGCTAAGCTACCGACCCTTTACCCTTCTCTCAGTAATTTCTAAAAGTTTGTTGGAGAAAAGTAGGGAATAAGCAGTTTTTAGCGTAACATAGCAATACTCTAATAATTACAGGATCCCAGCCCAGGCTTGATTTTATTGAAATTACTCGACGCTCTTCTAAACCCGCTTCCACGATTTCCTTAAATCTGTTGGACGCTACATTTCAACCAGAAGTCGCCCATGGTGTATTTTCCTCTCTGAGGGTCTGATAAGTTAAAGGACGAGTTCACCAACAACTCTTGACCATTGCCATTTTCAGAAAATTATTGTTTGCTAATACGCCAAGAACTTTAATTTGCGGCTGAAAATCGTTAATCACCACATTTCTTACTCGTTTCCTCGACCCTTTACATCTTCTTGTTTATCACAGCCTCTAGGAACGTAAAAACGGTTGCTAGGGGGAACATAATTCGCGTTCTTAAGAAAGTTATCATCAGGTGGATACATGAGAGTATCAAAAATTGTTTTTCATACGTTAACTATTTTCGGGGATGGATATCTCATAAACTATAAAAAATAGAGAAAAAATAAATAGAAACAATCTTGTAGAAAATTTTATGAGCTTTCTTCTATTAAAAATTTTTTTCCCTACGACCTACCATTTTTGAGATATAAGTGAAGATATAAATTTAGAGAAAAATGTGAGGCAAAATTTTTTTTCTTACGTTAAATTTCTTTAGGGCGGATATCTCAAAAACTGGAAGAAATAGAAAAAAAATAAATAATAGCAATCTTATAGCAAATTTGATAAGCTTTCATTTTACTGAGAATAATTTTTATCCTAGGACGCACTGTTTTTGAGATATAAGCAAAAACCAAAAAACGGGACCTTTCCACCTTCTCTTAGCCATGTAGCTAGGACCGGATACTTTTAGTATTTTAACCTCCTAACCTATCTAAACACATTCCTAAAGAAAACAATTCCACTCCCTTTCATACCATATCTGAACGAATTCGGGCTTCTTCTCGGCCAAATATGTATTTCTTTAGCACTAAAGATTAAACACGTAGGTAACCTACCGTTTAACGTCGATTTCGAACAAGACAAGTCTTAGAGAAGGATTATACGTTATAAATTGACGGTTGCCAAAGCCGGATTGGAGCATTGTGCAAAGTGTTACAGCAAAATATTTAAGTGCTCTGTTCAGGTTGGGAATCGAAACTAGCACTCTCGCATCCAGAGGCGAACGAGCACCTCTGAACGACCCTTAAATTTATTAAATAATAAATTATTACAGTTATTTAAGAATATTTTTTTGCTTTACTGTTGTTTAGAAAACAAATACAAATTTTATTAAAATTATTATTATAAAACGTAATGTAGGTAGGTACTAGGTAGGTTCGTTTAGATTTTTTTTTGGTTGATTTGTGTTAATTTTTCGTAACTATCAATTAAAAATGTTACATATAAATAAGCTTTAAATTTATATTATAAAATGGTGTGTTTAATTTTATTCATTAAGTGCGAAAAAAAATCATTTTAATTGGACAGCAAACTTTTTCATTTTGCAGTTTTCAACTTTCAATAAATAAAAAGCGACAAAACGCTAACAATGCACATGAATTTTACCAGGGTTCGCGGTTTCTGCCAAGTTAATAAAGTTAGAAATAGCAAAATTAGTCCTTTATGCACTTTGTCAAAAGAACTAAAATCGTGGACCGATCAGAATATGCAGTCGGTGAAGCACAACATGTGATTATATGTTGCTAATTTTCCACGTTAAATTATCTACACGTCCTAATTTTAGAAACGTGTTGCCCTTTGATAATTATTTCTACACCTATTTGACGTGAAGAGTTGGTCAAAATGCAATCAGAACTTGGTAGTTGTCGCTTTTCCCGCAGGGGTTCTGCTAATTAGGCTTTTGAGTGCGCGTCACAATCGGCATAATCGCTAATCAAGTTAGCTACCTGCCCCAATCAGCTAGGGCAAATAGTGGCGGCTTTACTCCCGTATAATGAATCGATTTTTATTTTGTTTTGGTCGTGTTTTGTCGGTTTTTTGTTCTCGTTACACTGATTTTCACTCTTGTTATGCAATAGTTTTAATTTGTTGATCATTTAACTAATTTCCTTTCGTTTTAAAAAATTTTCACCTTTTTCCAAATAAAGCGATCTTTAAAAATAATTCAGTTTATTGGCTCGTATTAAAATAGAAAGATTATACGTGGTAAGTGAATGTTGCTAACACAGACAGAACGATATATGAGGTTGCTTTTCATTCTCGAGGGCTTGCACCCTCTCTGTTTGGAAACTCGATAGGGATACAAAGAGCTCACTAGGCCATGAAATTCGATGAAATGTGACGCTCGACACATGCGGCTACTGTTACATGTTATCTAATCAAACTCGTACTTTTGTTTTAGCCAAAAATTTTAACAATTCTTTTCCCCGATACGTCTCTGCTCTGCTAACGATCGCGTCTCGTCTTTACTGGAGACTAGAGATATCGGTTGACCCTAGAGGCCGCGATCAAAGTCTACAAAGAAAGGTCTTGCACCCCCTCAATCATATCGCACCCTCTAATATTCTCTGACGTCCTTGATAATGCAACAACACCCTTGCATGTTAAGTTTTAGTTTTAGGGGTCTAGCCCTTCTAATCTTGCATTAGTCGATATTTTCTCTTTGAATGTCGGCTACTGTACCAAAAATTTCAAAAAACAAACAATAAACTCAAATATTTTAACCTGAATGTCCCGAATCAAAATATAAATTTGTAAAGCGCCTGTTGCTCTTGCCTTGTTTTGCTTTTACGCATTCAAAACGTATTCGTTTGAGGATCATCCCGTGTCCATCGTCAACTTGATGTATGTGTTATAGAAGCACACGCTTTGTGGGTTTCCGCTTCTCGTATTTTTTCTACTTTTGACCACTTTGGCTTTTTTTTTAAAACTCCAGGTGTCTGTTTTATCTTTTTATGCTCAAAAATTTTCGATTGGAAATCGAATTGTAGAAAATCATATTTGTGGAAAAGTTAGTCAGATGTAAAAAAGTTTGCACATGGTCTCTTTTACGTTTGTATATTTAAATTGTATAAATGAATAAATAACAAGAAGGTCAAATGTCACGTTAACGTCTTAATCTAACAATTTCAAGCTTAGAAACTTGATGGCAGGGACACCACAATAAAAATCATAAACCGTAACAAACGTTGTTATCCCCTTTACACGGCATGTTATTGTTAATTATGCCCTTGACGTATTTGTGATGTGGGAAAACGAGAGTCTTGATGAGAATAATCTTAATAATAAACTGAATATACAAATTGTAACAAATATTATGGCTCAAATGGGGCGTGTTTCGATGTAACGGTATATTAAGGGTTGTAACAATCCTTTCCGGGGTAGACTTTATAGTCGCTGGAAAAATATGTAAATTGTGCAAAATTATACTCTCATTTACTCAATTTTTCTAACACATTAAAAAACAGTCGTATCTTTCTTGACTTTCGTGGTTTAGCCATCGAGCAGTTAGTTTCAAATATCGTTTTTAATTCAACGGTAGGTCCATAAGCTTGTGCCTCTACTGCAATAATTGATGCTTTAATAACTTCTACAATAGCCTAGTATTTTTATGATTTTCAAAGATATTAATGATCGATCTGATGGAGCTCTTGGAGCCAACCTGGAATCAATTACATCAAATACTGCAATATGACGATCATACTTTATTATTAAAATAATTGAAAAAGAAAAATATGAATTATGTCGATTTTTACAAAGTGTGGTGTCTCTCCCAACTCTAGTTCCTTCAGGAGCCATCTAAGGAAAATTTTACCTCTAATAAAAATTGTAGAGTATAAAATTTACTATGCGAGCCAATAAAAAAATTCGTCTTACTTTTTATAGTTAATCTATTAAAATGAATGAAAAAGAAAAAATTATGAATTTTGTTCATTTTTACAACATGTGATGTCTCTCCTGGCTATATAGCTCTTTCAGGAGTCATCTGAGGACAATTTTACTTCTAATAAAAATTTTAGAGCATAAAATTATCTATGTGAGCCAATAAAAACATTCGTCTTAGTTTTCATAATTATCCATAGTCATCTATTAAAATAAATGAAAAAAAGAAAAAAATATGAATTTTGTCGATTTTTAAAACTTTTGATGTCTCTCCTGGCTACAGTTCTTTCAGGAGTCATCTGAGGACAATTTTACTTCTAATAAAAATTTTAGAGCATAAAATTATCTATGTGAGCCAATAAAAAAATTCCTCTTAGTTTTCATAGTTATCCATAGTCGTATATTAAAATAAATTAAAAAGAAAAAAATATGAATTATGTCGGTTTTTACAACATGTGATGTCTCTCCTGGCTCTAGTTCCTTCAGGAGTAATCTGAGGACAATTTTACTTCTAATAAAAATTGTAGAGCATAAAATTATCTATCCGAACCAATAAAAACATTCGTCTTAGTTTTCATAGTTATCTATAGTCCTATTAAAATAAATGAAAAAGAAAAAAATATGAATTTTGTCGATTTTTACAACATGTGTGATGTCTCTCCTGGCTCTAGTTCTTTCAGGAGTAATCTGAGGACAATTTTACTTCTAATAAAAATTGTAGAGCATAAAATTATCTATCCGAGCCAATAAAAACATTCGTCTTAGTTTTTATAGTTATCTATAGTTATCTATTAAAATAAATGGAAAAGAAAAAAATATGAATTATGTCGGTTTTTACAACATGTGATCTCTTTCTTGGCTCTAGTTCCTTCAGCAGTCATCTGAAGACAATTTTACTTCGAATAAAAATTGTAGAGCATAAAATTATCTATGTGAGCCAATAAAAAAATTCGTGTTAGTTTTCATAGTTATCTATAGTCCTATTAAAATAAATGAAAAAGAAAAAAATATGAATTTTGTCGATTTTTACATCATATGATGTCTCTCCTGGTTCTACTTCCTTCTGAGGGCAATTTTACTTCTAATAAAAATTGTAGAGCATTAAATTATCTATCCGAGCCAATACAAAAGTTTTAAATCTATTAAAAACGTCATTTGTGCTAGCTTGAATTATTGCCAGTTGTTCTATCGATACTTATCTACTAACGAATAGATATATATTCCCTAAGTGTTCAAAAAGCGGTTTCAAACAATAGAAATGGTTAAGTTTTGGAATGTTATGGATCCATAACTAAGCAAAAATGTACCAGAAATTGGCCATTAGTCAATTAATCCTACTATTATAGGTTAACGGAAGTTTCTTATTTGGCAAAAACCTTAAGCCACTAATACCTAAGGTAGTTGACTTAAAATTGGTAGACTCACCTTCTGGAGATTTTGGAACATAGGAATAATGTACCAAAAGCTTTTGACTTTTCTTTATAAGTTTCTTTATTTTGACCAGAATAAAAAAAGAGCTACGTTAAGTTGTTGCTCTCTCATTATTTGCACTTAAGCAAGCTTTCATATTTATACCCAACAAAAGCCTTCTCACTCTTCTCCTATATCTCCACATCTTCCGAAAGAGTTACCTTGAACCTGACTAAGTCATAGCTTTCATCAATTAAGTACCACTTTCTCGTTCAGTTGTCATAGGCTTTCATTTCAGTATTTGCTTGGTCTATTTATTACATTTTTGTCTTGCTATAGAACCAGTGAGTGGGTTGCTATATCATCGACTTGGATCTTTTTTCAAACCTATACGTATTTGATAACAGTTACTGGCACTCTATAGTTTTAGGGTTTTCTACAGCCTTAAAAGTGAGCATCCAACTCCTCTAGTGCGGATCTCAACAGTCTACTCTCTCTATAAATACCTATGTGTTCGTCTCACTCTTCCACTCTTCTTTTATACACTGGCTTATTAGCTATTAGCAATATATTTTACCTATTATTCTGATCTACTTGTTCCCTCGTTGGTGTACCCACACGTTTGGCTTTCATTCAGAGCACAAAATCAATTAAATTAGCCTGGTTCTGACTTGTGACAGCCACGGTTTAGCTTCAGTCTCGGCTGAAGGCTACAGTTTTTGTATGTTTTTATCATCATTTACAGTACGATATGGAGACTCTCAGTTCAAAAATGGCTTACAACTGTAGGCTACAGATAGCTTCAGACTGATTCTGACTCTAACACTAACAGTAATGATTAAAATGGAGTCTTAGTTGAAAACTACATTTTTTATATGGTTTTATCAGACGATAGGTACTTTTGGAGTGAGATGTGGACAACATCGGTTAAATAACGGTTAAACCGCAACCTGACGGCTTTAGGTCGGTCCTGACAGCCACCTCAGTCTTAGTCGACACCTTCAGTTTTTGCACTCTCGTGCAATGCATACAAAAGGACCTTTAGCTTGACGTGACGTTTTTCAGTATAGGAATATTAAATTTTTCTCTTATTCTGCAATAATACGCCACCAGTTTACACATCCTGTCATCTCTTTCTCATGTATCACTTAAATTGATTCATCACAATTTTTTTCAACACCTAAAAGGCAATCATTGTTGAAAATGTCAACGTAAAATAAATATTTGGGTATCTCGACTATAATAAATCTCATTACATTTTGTGGTCCGCTTCACACACGCCCTTTCATAATTCTCCAACAATTTCTAAACAGAAAAATGAAAAGGTAAGAATTTTCTTATGTCATTATTTAAGCGCAATGAAAGGGAGCGGTTTCGACTTTTCGACGTCTTTATTCAATTTTTCAATTCTTAATGTTTGCATTCAATTCGTTTTGTGTGTGGATTCTGAAGATTTCTATAAATATAAGTAAAGACGTTAACTGTATAATAACTTCAACACTGGTGTTGTGTAAGGGAGTTTGATTTATTAAGGTTTTTGTATCAAATTTTTTGGTAGGGTATGTGGTATGTTTGTTGGTTTAATTCATTGATAAAAAGCGTGGGATTTTATTTTTGAAAAAAAAGCGTGTCGCAAAAGCATTTGAAAGTATGGCAAATTTTAAAAATATTTAGGACAAACAGTCATAAAAGTAAGTGCCCTATATATGGAAGAATGCTTCTGAAATTTCTAAGAAAGCAGTAGCAAACATAAAGGCAATTATATCATAAAATAAAATAAGATTAGTTTCGAAAATTGTATTTTTAAATCGTGACGATGGGTAAACAAAACTTTTATAAGGGCACTGGGTTTGGATACATTGCGGCCTTCTAATTCTAAACAGAAAACGAAAACTAAATTTATTGCCTAGAAAATTTCTATTTCGTTGGTAGGGCTATGGGACCATCATAAAACGAATTTTGGTCAACAAACCGAACTTGTCGTAAACCTAGAAAGTAGGTTAACTTGTCAAGTTGTAAATTATCATTTACATTTTTGTCAAATTTTTTTTTCCAGTTCAATCTGTAAAATCAAAGTTTTACAAGCTTCCATTAAGGACGGAAGATACTCTACCTGAAATCGTAACAACTTAAAAATTTAAAATAGGCAACACAACTTACTTGCTTTTTTGTGCTTCGTCAATATCGTAGGAGGTCACGTAGCATAAAATAATAAAGAAATACATAACTGGTACCAATAACAATAAAGAAAACAAAATCAACAAACAGGTAGTACATCTTTTGTGTACTATAAAGGGGGTTCAATAGATTTTGCATTGTATAATTATTGTCTAAAGAAAAGTGAAAGTAACTACCCGTGTTTATGCCATTATCAAACATAAATTAAAACTGTTTTATTATCAATCATGGTATTAATTTTATTATAATTTTATGCCAATGTTTACATTTCTGAATTTCTCAACTAATTTTAGTTCTGAAAATGAATTAAAATGATGTAAAAATAAACAGAATGTACTCGTAATCATTTTTGATTTTAGCTTTTGGGTGGGAATTTTATTATAAATGGAAAATTGAAATAATCAGATATATTTATTTCACTTTAATATTTTTTTTTATAAATTTTTCAGGTACTAGGATCTTTAATAAAAAAAACTTTCTATGTAGTTGTCATATTTTTTCTTTTTAATTGTTTCGATCCCGTATCCGGGATCGTCATCAGAATTGATCTGAGTCAGATACATTTTTTTTTGTTTGTTTTGACTTTCACAATTTACATATTAAAAAAAATTTTCTTTACACATTAAAATTAGACAAATTTACATATTAAAAAAATTACACATTAAAATCAATCAAACATTCACTTTACTTTTTGTAAAGTAAAAATTGATTTGAGTCAGATACATTTTTTTTTATGTTTGTTTTGACTTTCACAATTTACATATTAAAAAAAATTTTCTTTACACATTAAAATTAGACAAATTTACATATTAAAAAAATTACACATTAAAATCAATCAAACATTCACTTTACTTTTTGTAAAGTAAAAATTGATTTGAGTCAGATACATTTTTTTTTATGTTTGTTTTGACTTTCACAATTTACATATTAAAAAAAATTTTTCTTTACACATTAAAATTAGACAAATTTGCATATTAAAAAAATTACACATTGAATGTGAATGTTTGATTGATTTTAATGTGTAATTTTTTTAATATGTAAATTTGTCTAATTTTAATATGTAAAAAAAAATTTTATTAATATGTAAATTGTGAAAGTCAAAAGAAACATAAAAAAATGTATCTGACTCAAATCAATTCTGATGATGATCCCGGATACGGGATCGAAACGTAAATTAAAAAGAAAAAATATGACAACTACATAGAAAGTTTTTTTTATTAAAGATCCTAGTACCTGAAAAATTTATAAAAAAAAATAATAAAAATAGGGATCAATAAGTAACATTAATTTAATTTCACTTTAATAGTGAAATGGATAAATTTGATTAATGAAATTAATGAATTATAATAAATAAATTGCTGGATATAGATAATTTTATTATGATTTACATACACACCTAAAATTTAGAATAAAATAAAAATAAAGTACAACAAGAAACAAGAATGGGTCATTCTTTTACAAACCGCACACCAATTTAAACTTGACATTTTAGAATCGCCCAAAATTTTTTATAGCCTATATTCATAAAATTACTTGATCCGTTATTTCAGGATTTTGCTGAAAAAATTTATTTTCGAAAGTATTCACATATGAATTTTCAATAATTTGCTGGATTTTTTCCAATCTTATCATATTTGAAATTTATTATCTCCAGTTGTACTGATCGGATCAATGTCGTTTTTTTTATTTTACACTTCATTATGTTAGCTTTAGAAGTGTATTAAACAAAATTTTTTTGTTAACAAATGAAAAATAATAACAATTTAATTGTTTAAATAGTTTTAACAATATCGCCCCCAACTTAAATTAATTGGAAAAAATATCATGTTGTTCCTTATTCTCTAATCTATAAAAATAATTTTATAAAAAAGTGGAGTCTCTATTAGATCGAAGTTATTAAATATTTTGGAGCGCTGGGCGCATTGATCCGATCAGTACAACTGGAGATAATAAATTTCAAGTATGATAAGAATGGAAAAAATCCAGCAAATTATCGAAAATTCATATGTGAATATTTTCGAAAATAAATTTTTTCATATATAATACCACTAGAGATAAAATTTTGTCGGCAAAATTGTTCGATTGTTATGAAAGTTTGTTGCTTGATAATTTCGCGAATGACATTTGTCAAAAAATCACGAGCCGTACGGCGAGTGATTTTTAATTAAATGTCATGAGGGAAATTGTCAAAAAGAAACAAACTTGAATACTTACAAGAGAACAATTTTGCCTACAAAATTTTATCTTGAGTGGTATTCGACATGACTATTTTACGAGAGAAAAATTAAGTCTAATTTCACTTAAAAAACTTATTTTTTACTGCAAAACGCAATGCGATTCAAAAATGTCAGTTTGACAATGATTGACAATGATTTAATTTCCAAGCTGACTTGAACGTTTAAAACGTCAAAAAAATTGTCGCTGAGATTCCATGTTGTTAGTTTTGCCAAGGTACTTGTTTTGTCACCTGAATACTTGATTTTATTGTCGCTATAATACACTCTAGTGAAATAGTCAGCAAAATCCTGAAATCCTGAAATTAAATTTGTTGAAAGATACAGAAAAATTTTTTTTTATCACACTTGAAGAAGTCAATTTTTTTCCTGGAATCCGTGCGGTTTGTAAAAGAATGAACCATATCGTCCTCACTCTGACAAACTCGCAGATCTGCAAATTTGGCGAAATTGAGTTTGATAGTGGATTTGAATGGTAGAGGACCAATGCACATAATACTGAAGTTTCAAATTTGTATCTTATTCCGTTACTTGTAGATACAGCTATTTTAAACTCTAAAAACTGCATAAATCTTGGTTTTTGACTACAATAAACTCACGAATACGCTAAATCTCTCAAAAATATCATAGATAGAAATGAAATAAAATGAATTTTACAGACACCGATAAATTTTTGTTTTTCGTTTTTTGTCTCCTGTAAATTCGCAATTTTGCAGATTCGCGAGTTTACCAGAGTAGGGAGATCTAACTGAATGAAATTATAAAATTTTTTGTTTCTTCTTCTTTTGAGCATTTTTTATTAGCTCTGAATCCCTAGCTTTTAAACCTCGAGGAATTAGCGGATCAGCCAGCTCCGGTAGCATGCAATTAAGAAAAAATTTATTTAATTTTGGCAACATAACGTTATTCCAAAAATCCACGTCTTTTAAAATTCTAATCACTTGTATATCTAAATCTGTATATAAAATTAAGTCACAATAAGTTCTATCTAATATTTATTTAATTGGCCTTGAATTAGATGAAAATATTGGTGTTTTTTTTTAAATATAAGTTTTTAATATAAGCTAGAAATCCGCGCTCTATAATTGATCATCTACCAAATCTACTTAGTACCTTTTCAAGTATTTACATTTAATAAGAAATTGAAAGTAAAATACGCTTTTATTGTAGGCGTTTAAGTTTAGAAAATGAGCACTGACAAAAGGATTATGTCCCTTATTTTGCAGGTAAAGTGCCGAAATTTGTGTACTCTTCTATCCTTTACAGACCTCTGCCGCACTACTTTATTTAGTACCCCAATATTTTATTAAACTATTTTGGATAAATACAGCCTTAATTAGCCACTAAATACAAAATTTTAAAATTATATCCTGACATAATGATGACGTCCATGTATTAACAAAATTTGAAACAAATTTGACAATTAGGTAAGATACAGTGACTACTTTTGTATATAGAGACATATAAAATTCCAATAAAATTGCATTATACAAGTTCCATAATAATAAATAAAATTATAAAATATGTCATACCCTAGAATGAGAGATTCTCTATAACATGATTTAAACGCGGATTTAATTGAACTAATATTAAGGCCGTAAATGTCTAAAAATCTATCTCTTAAACTATAATGATTATGACTTTTATATTTTACAAATATTAAGTACAGCCCTAGTTAACATTCCTCACATCATCAATTTATGAAAATAAATTTTTATAAGCCAGAAAAAATTGATTAAGTTCTACAATTTCTGCGAGTATCTTCCGCCCTTAAGTTGCATAATGCATTCATCCTGCTTTCGGTCTCAATCAGACCCGTTATCAATACAAGGGTTAGTATTATTTCACCCCCTTGTAGAGGAGTTCTTGGCCGACGTGGTTGTTCAGTGGGAACGTTGCGGCCGTGCCTGGGGCATAGTCCACGCGCCCTAAATCCAGCATCCCACGGGGTGAGTCAGATGGATTCACAATACCAAGGGGCAAAGTTGGTTACCCCTATTTTCAATTGCATTCTCTCTCTTACACTCGATATGTGTGTGTATAAAATGTATGCGTGCATTCAAAACTATATAATAAATCCGGCTGTGTATATGTAGATAATAGATTTTTTCAAAGGATCGGTAAGCTCTATTGAACTAAAACAGCAATAGGGGTTACAAAATATCCAAACTAATCAATATTGCAAAATATATTTGACATTTATTATTATACTTTCGTAATAACTTTTTAAAATGTATAATAGCAACAACCAAATAACACATAATAAACTAAATAAAAACATCCCTTAGAAACAAATCCTTTGGAAGTTCGACTTCTAAAACAAATTATTGATTTTAAGCTCAAAATTTAGAAACTTTTTTTTTTAATAATTTGGAAATGGATCAAAATCAAATTCTTTAAAGCACCCACTTCTCCGAAATAAGGGTTAATTTTAAAGAATTTTTACCGGAGTACTCAGAAGAATACAAAAATTGTAAGAAAAAAATTTCACGCTCTCAACGGGGGTGCATATCGAAATGTATTACTCATTTTGAAAATTCTTCAATAAATACCATGGTCTTTTGGGGGGTACGGGACTTGCTAGTTGGTCCACTTTCCAAACTACCACCAGCGAGTAAAATTTTAAAAAAGTTTGAAAATAAATCGAATCCATTTTAATTATTGCGGCGATAATAATTAACGTTCAAAATTTAAGAAAAAAATTTGTTAATTATACCTACTCGTAATTAATTTGATGTAAAATAAAAATATTATGTAAATATTTATAAATTATAAGCAAAATATTTTAGATATAAAATATATAAAAATGTTACATCTGGTCAATTTAAATTCCAATAAAATGTTTTTAAATTTTATCTCAGCTCTTATCCAAAATTTTTAAAAATTTTCAACACTTGTTCGATTGATATTAAATTAAATTGTAATAAAGGTCATCTCAAAGCAGTGGCGTGTAACAAAATAATTACAAATGGGGTGTATTAGCCATGATTTGAAAAATAGCATCGTATAGCGATCCTTATGAAATGGAGCACCACCGAATTGGACAGGAAACTTATATAATCCAATTTCTAAAAAATATTTTAAGATCTAAGTAGAGATGGCTTCATATGCTCCAAGGGCCATAGCCAAAGAGGCTAAGTCTGCCCTGAAAAATTTTAAGCGTGTTCTGGCCAGAGCTTTCTAAGGATTTCTCAACAATAAGTTCTTAATTAGTGCCGAAGAAGAAAACATTGATTTTTGCAGAATTTGGGTAAAAAACTTCCATCCTCAGAAGAGAGAAACCCCCGATTTTAGCTTTCAGCCTCTCTTAAACATTTTTGAGCTTGCCCTGAAAACACGGTCTGCTACGGCCCTGTGTGCTCTCGTCGGCAATATCTGTAATTTGGCTCTTGCTACTCCCAGAGGAAAATCAATAATTTTTAGAAAATAAAGTTATTTTTGTTTTTATACAAGGTTATATAGGTTAGGTTTGGCAGTGCTGTATATAGAAATTTCGGCTAGAAGGGTCCAGCTACAGCCTAACATGAGCTAGGGTAGGCCCAGGTGCACCTAAAATTTCGCAGACCACCCTTGTTGTCCACCCTGATAAAATGACAATAATAAGCAAAAATTCTGATATTTACACTGTAACCTGAATTCCACACAAAATATTTCATCTGTAAAAAGTTTTATAGGCTCCATGATGTTATGTATGTGGCCCTAAAAAATTTGAAGCCACCAAGTGCCCACCTGCTTTTAGGAAGCTATTAACGTGCATGGGTTAGGCAGAAGCGTATTTAGGAATTTCGGCTAGGGAGCTCCAGCTACGCTACAGCCTAACATAGACCTTCTGTAGCAAAAGGAAAACACTGGTGCTAATAACTAAGAAGTGTTGAGCGGTTTGCTATACAGTTTAACTAAAAGCTACTGCCTCCAAGTATCTTATGGTTCCATTAGGATCTCAAGGAGACTTCGGGCAACCACGGTGTCGTTACTCACTGCTTTACGCTACTCTACGACTATTGTTAATGTCATGAAGTCAAAAAAGAGTGTCCAGACCCTATGAGTGCCCTCCATTAATACGTCACGATGGTTAGGTTATATTAGAGTGCAGGAGCCTCCTCAGTAACAGATCCTAAGCAAATTAAATCTGAAGCCAGGCTGGAATTATTTTCCATAAGTGGTAAAACAGATGGCACGAAAGCACTAAGGGGGCTTGGACCAAATCGGCTTTAAAGAAGCTAAAGGTCTGGGCTTAGAGAAGGTATGGGCACCTTTGTTACCACATGACTCAGGTACAAGCGGAACATGGATGTTTTAAGACATGCCTAAAAGAAAATGGGAAGCAGGATTAAGCAGAATGCTAGTTCTGTCCAAGAAAGCTCGACGATACAGAGCACGCACGCTCATCAGGTTGCGTCAATGAGCGAAGTAAGGAAGTGACATGGAAACTATAATTGGGCGAAAGACGGAAGAAGATAATCTGCAGGATGCCCTGCTAGAAAGTATCGATAATTGGAAAGCACTCGAAGCGTTTGTCACGGAGGTGATGAATGGAAAGGAGAAACAAGATAGGCAATATTGAGAAACAAAAGCCTGATAAATATAGCATAAATAAGCAAACTTTTACAACTCATGTTGCCTTCACGATCCATCTGATAATATATCGAAAAGATGATTTCAAGTGGTTCTAGACCTTGCCTAAGAGAGGAAAGGAAGGACTCTTATCCTACCTACTCTGGCGAGTCCCACACATCCCCCTGCAGAGATTCCCCTAAACGTTTGATTTAAAAAAGGATGCGGAAGCCTATAGAATCACAAGAGTGGATGGTTCTCATAGCTACAATACCGTGGAAGAATAAAAAGACCCCACAGAAGTAAGAAAACATAAGAAAATAAAAATTACCACGACAGCGACCTGAAGCTATATCCAACAGTGTTTTCAAGCAGCTCCATTCAATGAGCAAGAGTCGGTAGGCACTTAACCATCTTCCAAGCCGAATCGGGCAATCCCTTGAAGTACGATACTGTTGGAAGTCGCTAGACGATTTCTGTTTTTCTTGTAATAAAGGAATGATGATGTTAGTTTAGGTTAGCTTTGTTTAGAGTAGGTTAAGATAGATTAGGATGAAGAAGCCTATATCGAATCACAAGACCGGATGGTTCTAGTAGCTTCCATGTGGCAGGAAATGAAAACGACCCCACAGCGAAATTCCACTGAATTTAAACGGAACGGGCACGCGTAGCGTCAACGTAGAAAAATAAAAATTACAACAACCCGAGCGACCTGAAGTTATATTCAACTGTGTTTCCAAGCCGCTCCAGTCAATGAGCAAGAGTAGCGGTAATAGCTGGTAGGCGTCTAAACCACCTTCCTAAATGAATCAAGCACTCCCTGAAAGTGCGGTACTGTCGGACGCCTTTAGAAGATTTCAATTTCTCTCGTAATAAAGCATTGGTGATGTTAGGTTAGCTTTGGTTAGAGTAGGTTAGGTTAGGTTTATTACTAAATGGTAAACTTGAACTTCCAAAAACGTTTAGCCTTGTTGATAATTACCAATTTGGTCAGTCTGGCCCTGGTTACGATTGCTGAAATCGTATTTACAAATCGGATCGGACGGCTTAACGTGCCATTCGAAACAAGATGTGAAATCAAGGTTTATCAACTATTTAAGTAATTATTATAATGCTTTGAAGACGTTAAACTGCAAACTGTTTAGGCTGTAACTAGGGCAAACGTCCTGTTGGTTTGTCTATAAACTAAATAAATGAAGAAAGAAAATTTTTGGGTTGTGAGTTTTGGAGCTGTATAATAAAATGTATTAAAATTAGAGTAATTTTTGAAAAATTTTGTATTATTATAAATACAGTAGGCTTTCTCTCATAAAATTTTATGAAGGATCAAATTTTATAACATCAGGTAGCCAAAAGTTAAAAGCCGCAAAGTATTGACATAATAAAATGTTTACAAACTTTACCTACTTTCTTTGTATTTTGTTCTGATTTCCAATAATAAAGAGGCACAGGCGGCAAAATACAACACCATAAAACATAAAAATCAAACGATAGGTCATATTCCATTTATATACTACACCCTAAAACTTTCTAAAGCTCGGTAAGCCTCTTCTTTTCGTTAAGGGATGCAAAATATTGTAAAGTAATATTTTTTGATAATTTAAATTTTTACAAAAGTTGTTGTAGAGCCACTTTTATAAATATTAAATTTTGTCGTACAAATGGAAAACCCAGATTCAATAGAATTTTTCACCACTTCAATAAATTGGTTATTTTTATTCGAAAACTCTTATAATACAGCACTCGGGACTTTAAAATAAACAAATTTTTCGTCTCTCGTGACATGAATAAATCCAATATGTAAAAGGTCCTTGTACAACAACAACGTCATTAAAAATGATGGAATCAATTAGCTACTTAAAATTCTTTAACTTTGTTATGTCTTCGCGGCTCGTCCGTAAACTTTAGTAACTTTTAACCCTCAAGATGGTTATAAATCTGGGGATATAAGTGGATAAAGCGGCTGTTTAACAAATTAGCTACTTATCACTTCAAAGAGTTCGCCGACAAGTACAACAACCGTTATGAAACAAATTAAGGGTTGTTCCGTTTTCACTACGTTCTTAGATTCTTTCCTCTTCGTTTAATCCAATTAAAATCGACTAGACCGCGGAATTTTAAGTGGCTCGCACTTAATGCAAAAATTCAAAAAAAAGAAAATTTTAGCTTTAAACATTAAATTTATTGTTTAATTTTAGTTATTGGTTCTCTAAAATGTCTAAGTCGTAAACGTTCAAATGTCGTTAGGGTGAACTTTAGGCATTTTCTAGTCGCGTCCAATGTCTCTATTATGTCCTGATGAGGACATTCCGGGCAGGTATGGTCTGTCCTGAGGCGCTGCCTCTCATTAAGTCACGGAAACTGCACACTGGCAATTTCCCTTCGCGCTTCATCGCAAATTACAGCCGTGACCGGAGTCCGGAGCCCTTAAATCCCTTACACTATTACCCACCACCCTAAAGTTCTAAAATTGTTACTGCTCTAGTTAAAAAAATTGATATTTCACCCAAAAAATCCTTTTTTTAAAATCAACAGTTACAAAAAAAAATTTATTGCTTTTAAGAAAACCTTTTTTTAAAGCACCCCTAATAAAAAATAATAAAATTTTACTTCCGTATTCTTTAACAAATACATTTTATTTTTTTGCTGCATTTTGAAGGTAGAAAAAATATGTTTAATTATTTAAGTAGCCTCCCCAAAAAAAACCAACGACAAAAAAAATCATAAAAGTGAAAAAAGATATTTATAAAAAGGAAAATATCTCTTTTAAGGTCGCTCTGTCGATTTTGTACACTTCAGATCACACGTATACACATATTGTTAATCAAATCTCTTCAGTAGGGTCATGTTCAAGGGACAAGAGCTACATTAAGGGTACATACTGATTTTGAAGGGATGTTCGCCCTCTCAAAATGTATACGTACATATACAGTAGCACATCAAGATTGTATAAAGTAAAAGGTTATTTAAATTGAATAAATAAAAAAAAGCTGTTGGGAAAAATTTTAAAAATTCTATTTGTTTCACGATCTCATTAGCATTTAAATTTTTTTGTGTATTTTGTTTAGAAAAACTTGCATTTTTAAAGCAAGCCTATTTTTGGTATTAAAGAGGGTGATTTTATATACTGTTTTTGTGTTTAAAAGTGGAAATCATTAAAGATGATCGATGGATGAGTTGTAGATTAAAACTTATAAAAAGGGGGTAAATAATGTGTTAGGGTTCTCATGATATTTTAGTATATAGAAAATTAGAAATTGATGCTTCCAATTCTATTTTCATAAAAATAATTTGAGCAAATCTTTCAAGCTTACTCCAGCCAGATTAGGTTGTGGAAATTAGCACAGGTTACCTAAAACCACCCATGAAATCTTTCAAAATAGAAAATCCAGTAATTGAATAAGAAAAGCAGAACGGAAATTTAATCCTGTTCATCTACTGTCCTAAGGTAGGTGCAAAAACTGCACTGAGAAAAATATGTAAACCGAGCACCGTTTTGATGAATCTACTAAGAAAAAAGTTGTTTGCACCTAGCCATGGTAGAATAAAACATATTTTTATACCGTGGTACCTAGCAAAGAAAGTTAAAACAACCGACAACTTACAAAAAAAAAACGATTTCAAACTGTTAAATCAACGAAAAAAGAATAGGTAGGTTCTATATTAACCGAGACGCAGTCAAAACAACCTACTTTTTTTGTCAGTGTGCCTTCTCATCCCAGTCTGTGAAGCAAAAATTAAAATCGACCTAGGTACAGCACTAAATTTTGAATAAAAATGCACAAAGAAGAGATTGCGGTTTTATTTTTGAGTTTTAGAAAGATCTGCCAGTAAGACAACGCATAAAGCAACAACAAGTGCTCATCATCATCCAGGATCAACGAAATTAACAATTTGCTTCATGCAATGACAGAAATTAAAAAAAAAAAGTTTCTGACAAAGGCCACTGACCTGTTGGAAGTGTAAAAATGATTTTATGATTTATAAGGTAAAAATCCTTTTGAAATCAACGCTGATGACTCACTTTAGTCAAAAATTACTATACCCTTGGAATGTGTTGTAAATAATTCCATTAACTCCAAGAGAAGAGCGAAAAACTACAAACTACAGACTGACAGACATGCTCACTAGCTCTGTCTGGATCGGACTGGCTTCATGTGGTTCCATTGGCATCAACAATTTCATAGCCAGAGTACTCCAGGGCAGGCTGAGTGATTTTTGCAAACTTTGAATAAAAAACTTCTATCCTTAGAAGAGATTACAGTGGTCAAAGAATTTACACAAACCCAGAAGAAAGAAAATTTTGATTTTAGATTTTTATCCTCTCTTGAAATTTTTTGAGCTAGCACTGATAACATAGACTGGCAACGCTACTGTAACTCATTATAAGCTTACTGAATCTCCGCTGTTACTATTTTTATTATCGTCATATAATCAACAATATCTAGAATATAAAAGAAGAAATTACAGTGCTCTTACTATCTACTGTCTTCCGTTTCCTTAAATACAACCTCGCTTTAAGTCATTTCTAGGATGGAAATAGGTTAGGCCAATCGGACACAGAGATTATTGAAATGCCATGTGCTATAGAAGTTCTATGTTAACTTGTATTCTTTTTGTTTACTAATAACTCTACCTTAATTATACCCTAACCCACCATACCCTAACCTAACCTAACTTTTTTGTCCAAGAGCAAGGGGGAATTTCTTCAAGACGAAGCCTTTTCACAGCTAAGAAGTATGTGTAAATGTATGGTTAGGCAGTAGAAACAGCTAAAGATATTCAAGTTGTTGTGTTTGACCCAAACATACCCTAACCCATCATACCCTAACCTAACCCAACCTTTCCTTCTTAGGGCTGAGGGTAATTTCTTTAAGACGAAGCCTTTTCACAGCTAAGAAGTGTGTGATACTTTTTAACTGCATAAATGTATGGCACAAACAGTTAAAGAAATCCAAGTTGTGATTGATCCTAACATACCCTAACCTAATACTCTAACCTAACCTAACCAAACCTTTTGTTACTAGGGCAGGCGGTAATTTCTTCAAGACGAAGCCGTTTCATAGCTAAGAAGCTATGCTTTATAGCTCTGTAAATGTATGGTTAGGCAGCACAAACAGTTATAGTTATCCAAGTTGTCTTTAACTCTAACATATACTAACCCAACCTTTTGTTCCTAGGCCAGGGGGTAATTTCTTCAAGACGAAGCCTTTTCATAGCTAAGAACTTAAGAAGTATGTGATACTTTTTAGCTCTGTAAATGTATGGTTAGGCAGTAGAAACAGTTAAATATATCCAAGTTATGCTTTACCCTAATATATCCTAACCCATCGTACTCTAACCTCTTAATTCTCAATCTTTTTGAAGTTCACTTTGATATTTTTTTGGGCGAAACACTTACAATTTAACATAAGCTTCTAAGCAGGGGTAGCCAACCCTTTTGAAATCAAGGGCGCAATAAAAAAAATATTGCTCGCAAAAATAACTCCATTATTGAAGTGAAAAAACGGAATCGTGTCCCGAGCAGATTGGTGAAGGTAGTAAGGCCGTTATGGACCCAAAAATCAAAAGTAGGCTCATATTTATTTGGGCTACTTTTGGGCTTTTCATTCCACCTGTTTTTAATTTTTGGGTTCCTATATTAAACCCTAATAACAACGATTAACTTTGGCTCTGCCAACTTCACACCAGCATGATCATTTTGAGCTCAAAAATCAAAAATGTACTTATAATTTTGGACTCTCCTTGTCTCTATTCCACCTATTTTTCATTTTTGGTCTCCTATATTTAACATTAAGGGTTAATTTTAGAATGCCAATTTCACGTCAGCAGGCCATTTTAAGCTCAAAAATCAAAAGTGAGCTCACTAAAAATCATTTAAAATTACAATACTTCAAAAACTTTCTCTGTAATGCGATACATGAGCTTGGTGATCTTTGCTTTTAGCAATAGTGAGACAAATAAATGACAAAGAAACTCGCATCTCGTTTTTACCCATCGCTGAAAATCCTGCTTTCCAAAGATATAACGTAGAAAATATTAATAATGTGCTTAGGTTTTTCTTTGCTAGACGCTCTCCCTCCTTAGATCTTTAACAGAGATCTACAATTTTTAGCATTTTGAATGAACTGATATCCTATACAAAAATTATTTTACTTATTATTGATCTTCCTTTTGCAAAAAAATTTTAATTTTGTATTTGATTTTCTCGTGAAACACTTGAAATGGCTTCACGGAGCACCAGTGTTCCGCGGACCCCGGTTTAAGAACCAAGGCTCTAACCTAACCTAACTCAACCTTTTGTTTTTAAAAAAAGGAGTAATTTCTTCAAGACGATGCCGTTAGATAGCTAAGAAGTATGTGATACTTTTTAGCTGTGTATGGTTAGGCAGTAAAAAGAGTTAAAGATAATCAAGTTGTGTTTGACCCTAACATACTCTTACCCACCATACTCTAACCTAACCTCTTGTTCCTAGGGCAAGGGGTAATTTCTTCATAACGAAGCCATTTCACAGCTAAGAAGTATGTGATTCTTTTTAACAGTGTGAATATATGTTTAGGTAGTTAAAGATATCCAAGTTGTGTTTGGTTTTGTATAAGTACCGAGTTTAGCAGTAGGTTCACTGTGTATAGCGCCTAACCTAACCTATCCATTCTTAACTCCACACAAAAACAAAAATAAGAATATTTGGTTTGTTTTAAGTCTGATTTATTTATATCCTGAAGATTATTGATCGTTTCAAGTGTTTGAGAGGGCATAGAGGCTACTTGACAGTTGTTGTTGAGATGACGAAATAAGCCAGTCCGACCCTGTCTATGAGATAAGACCAAGTGAGAAGACTTAAGCCTGTCTACTGACAAATTAATATTCCTCTGTATTTAAGACACAACTATAATTATTTTTTTATTCTTTAATGTCTTAGTATCAACTACGATAATAGAGAGTGAAGCTCAGTCCAGGTTATCATGTAATTAGGCAGTACCTAAAAAAATCTTAAGGGCTGCGCCATGTTGATTATCACTTACAGTATAGAAAACTGAGGCTTCGATGTAAATCAAAAATCAAAAAGGTAATATATCACAAAAATAAAATGTAGTCCTTGTCAGAAACACTTTCATTTAAGTACGTAAATACTGTCGGTTTTCTGTATTAAAATACCGTTTGACCAAATTCACCATAGAAAATTGGGATAATTTCTTGGAAACATCTGAAACGATGTAGAGTAATAAAAATAGATACCGTTAGAAGTAAATATTTGAAAAGAAACTGTTAATAATGCAACCCTTTAAGTAAGTATAACAAAAGTGAAAGTCATAATTCAAAGTGTCCATGGTTACCCATTTACAATTTTATGTCAAATCCCGTTAAACCTAAATTTCAAAAATTTCTCTTTTAACTTTTATTTTCAACCTGACAAATCCTATTGGAAGTGTAAACGTGCAAACTCCAAAATTCGGTTAGTTTATGACCACAGGTAAGACAATGAAAACAGCAAACGTCTGCAGATGGCGACTGATACGGTGACTTGTGTCACAGACAATTTCGCATTGTTATCTCACTTTGGTCATTTAATAGCCGAATTTGTCAAAGTTAACTTTACCGCTCTATTTTTCACAAAGATTTCATCTGTCTGTAAAAATTGTAAAACCGGTGCCTACACTTTTTTTTTTCTAAAGTTTAAAATAATTGCAAATTTTTGTGGCACTAAACACAACGCCTTTTTAAAATCGCTCGTTAATTTTGTCCTTTTTGAAATGTTTCAAACCGACTGTTGTCACTTTTGGTCATTATAACCAAAAGTTGACCGCTTCTTTTCTATGAATTTGCCCTCAATGGGCACTAAAAGTTACATTGTCTGTTTGAGAATGGACTAGCTGGCAGTAAATGTGCTCTAATTTAAACTTTGAAACGCGATCAATTTACAAGATTTCATTTCAAGTGCTATATGACATAAACTTGATTACTTTAGTTAAGTGCTTGTGATCTCGTGAAGGGTGAAAATGGTACAGTAACTCGCCAAGGGTCGTGTCGTATGATAGCCTAAGGTGTCTATTAGATACCTAACTACTCCAATATAACTTCTAATAGGTCTACATGGGCGTAACAAATAGAAATCGAAAATGTCTATTAAACTTTTGATTAGTCCTTAAAATTTTTAACAAAGTTAGCCTTATTTATTTACGAGCAATAAACGCATTTAAAGAGAAAATAGAAGAAGGTCGTTAAGAAAACTGACGTTATAAATTACTTTTAAAAGAGAAAAAACCACGTGAGATGAAGTATTTACGAACCATAATTTGGTCGTTTTGTTACAAAACAGACAATTAGTCTTTGGTCAAATTTTGGCTTTTGAAATTCAATAGAAATTAGACTTAAAATATATAGTTATGATCTATTTAACCTTACACGCTCCACAAAATTTCAAACTCTGAAAAAAAAAATTTTAGTTTGTAAAGGATAAATTCTTGGTCACATAATCCTTACAAAAGAGGCTCTAGTTCGCAATAACCACCCCTAGATAAGAACAAACGTACCGAGTAGCCCTCATATCAAAGAACCATTATACATCCATTTCGTTTCAAATTATATTACAAATCATTCTTTATCTTTGTTTAACTTATTTGATTTTGTGTAATTCGGTAGGACTCGGATCAAACACAAAATGCATCGTAAAGCTTATCTCTGTCCATTTCACTACAAGTGACCCCAGATTAAGGTTGCATGGATTATATGACCTTCTCGTATTTTATTTTGATTCTTATTTTATTTGGTGGAAGAATTGCTATTGCTTTTGGGTTCAAATAGCCTTTCATCTTAATGGTTATTAAGAATAATTAAATTCTCTTCTACTTTGAAAACTCTCATGAGTTTACACAAATTTCATTCGATCGCGGAAATTGGATCTTAAAATCTATTCTAAATGTATAAATAATTAAACATTAAATTATAGAATTATCCTTCTTCTGTTCCTATTTAGGTTTAAATGCCCACGTGGAGGTTACCAATATTTTTTATTGAAAACAATTAATTTTTTTTGACAAAGAATGTTTCTCACATAATTTCATAAAAAGCTGAATAATTTAGAACTATCAGGCCTCTGAAAAGCATGGAATCGAAATTTGGCGAAAGCCAGCCAGACTAAATAAAGTAGTTTATAAACAGAAAAACATGGCTACTGGCTAGTCCTATGGTGTAGCGTAAAATTGGGATAAATTGGAATCTGTGTAGACACGAATGTGGATTATTAGATTTCAAGAAAAAGAGCATAGGTCTAAAAAGAAGGGCAAACGATTCGAAAATGAAAGCAGAAGCACTACAACAAAACGTAACGAAAATCCAAGTGGAAATAGAACACTTGGACAAGCGGTCAGTACATCGAGGGCTTCTGACAAAGAGGAGTAACGTACAGCTGAAAGGCCCGATTTGGACACTTTGCAGAGAAACACGAAAAGCTCCAAATAGCCTGCCCACAATGTTTAGACACCACGGAATAACACACAAGCCAAAACATAAAGCAAAAGATGATAAGGATAGCGATCCGAAAAGTATGCCAATCAGTCTCTGATCCTCTGCATATTTTATTCTATTATACTCACTACTTAATTCCGCTAGGAATTGAATGGCTAGTGAGGAGACGCAGTACCTAAGCACTAAGCAGGCTCCTTCTGACGTCTTGTCACTACTTAATCAAAACTAAAACTGTCTGGTAGAATGCAACATTTTCCAGACTGTGCTGGTATAGCAATCACATCCAGATTTACAGGAACCGATTCTTTTAACTTCATCAGGCTTCAATTGAGCCCGCCCTAAGTGTTTCAGTCTAAGCCGAGCCAATGCATCGCAATTGCAAATAATGTGTTCGGCGGATTCAATCTCCGATTTACAGAATCTGCAAATGTCAATATTCTCCAGTCTCGGTTTCTTGAGATGGTACCTTACTGGATAGTGTCCAATATAAACAGACTCGATATAAGTCTGATTTCGTTCCTTGATAATACAAGAAGCTTTTTAGCATTCGTGGTCGAGTACTCAATGAATTTCTTCTACTGTCTTTGTCCTGGTGCGTTGTTCCAGTGAGAATTTTTGTTCTCAGTTTCCCATTTTTGGATATTCATCCTTCTATGTGTTCTAAACTTTGTTCAGCGACCATAAATAATTAGGAGCTTTCAATTCATTATTTTGTGTAGAACGCACTCTTCACTCTCCCTGCCGAGGACCTATCAAAGAGACTGAGAGTCTAGACAGGCCCCTTGACAGCTCTTACGTTGCCGAATTTTTTCTATTCGTTTTAGGAGCAGATTACAGTCTAGATCTTTATTCTTCAGTTCCTTTAACCTTTCTTTGGCACACTTGTGCACAAGGTCGTCTGCTAATCATCACCAATCGAGATGAAGATTGTCCCGTTTATCAGTACCTTATTGATATCAGTCCGTCTTTGCCTTGTGCGTGAATCTCTCTCCCCTCTTTCTCTTTTGCTTACCCTGTTATTGATAATATTGATATTTATCTAGGCTATATCAAGCCATAAAACCAGAGAAAGTGTGTTTATGTCAATCAAGTCCACATGACTCTCAGATGCCTTCCTTTTCTCACACTTTCAGTCGTCGTTTCGATGTATTTCGGAAGACGTTTTTAGAGCTGTCCTGATCTACAATCGAGATGTTCTCTAACTCATTATATCTCGTATAGTGGAGTTATGGGTAAAAAAGAGTGAAAAGAAGGTGGAGATGAACCTTAATCTGATTCTGTACCCAATTAAATTGGGTTTTCTTATCCGCGATTGCTGAGTTTTTATTTCGACCCTAGGACTATTAATTGATCTCTATTAGAAGACCACTCAGGATCTCAAAGAGAGGACTATTGAGCTAGGTAAAAGAAGCTTCCGTACCAATTTTTCATCAGGACTATATTGATCTCTCTTAGAGAACTAGATTGGATCTCAAAGAGAGGAATATTGATCTGATGAAATACGTAATCCCTGGTTCTTTCTTTTAGGGCTAGTAATCTCTCTTAGAGGACCAATTCAGATCTCGGAGAGAAGACTATGTTCTAGAAGGAGAAATACCCCTCTCTGCTCCCTCGTGTCTCATCAGGACCCTTAATCTCTCTTAGAGGACCAGATTGGATCTCAAAGAGAGCAGTACTAATCAGGCGAGTACACATTTTCTTTGCATTAGGACTATATTGATCTGGTGGGATAGAGAGTTTATCTAGACCTATTGATCTCTCTTAGAAAATCAGATTGCATCTTAAAGAGAGGACTAGTGGTCTGTAAATACGTCTGTTTTGTCTGTGTTTGTTCAGGCCTAGTGACCTCTCTTAGAGAACCGTTGTGGATCTCTAAGTGAAAACTATTGGTCTGGGTAACACGGCTCATCGAGTCAAGCGTATTGACGCAATAAATAAACAATTTATTGTTGGCCTAACTAGGTTTTTTATTAAACCCATCACTCAGTTCAGCGACGCCTCTGGGCAAAACTTCGAATGGCGGTGAACTCAAACGGAAGTCAGAGCGTACGGCCAAAGGCTTGTGGTCGCCGGGTAACCTCAGCATTGGTGATAGAATCGATATGTTCTGTCTATTTTATGACGAGGATAAAGAAAGCGATTTGAGCAGTATGCCATTTAACCTGTTATCCTTGGCCTCTTTGAAGGCTAAGATAGGGCGAGCTATCCGAAAAGTATGTCATTCAGTCATTCTACCTATGATCACCTCCTGATTCATCTGAGGGCGCTCAATGTCTAGAGGCTACTAGACATCGAAGGAGACTACGCCATTAAAAGTGAGCACTACTTCTAGCCATAGAGGAAAGAAATTGATATGCCAGAAATGGCTATTGCAGACTGCTACGAAACTCCGATAGGTACTACAAACTGCCGATTTGATATATTTCTAAACAAATTCAAAGAAGGACAGCGGCCGTGAACGGAGGAGACTTTACTTCTTTACTAGCCACATTTTTATTCCATTTTAACAAAATATTCAGCTAATTATTCATAGGTAAATAATTTGTTATCATAAAAGAGAAAGTATAAATGTTTACAACACAATCTATTAAAGTCAACTTTTTTTGAAAAAAAATGGTATAAAGTGTTAACCTTAATGTAGCGTTAAAAATCACTTTTGTATATTTTGTGTAATTTCATGGCCATCTTATTTTGAGCTTTAAGTTAACTATAATAAGGATTTCTTCCATGAACAATGAATTCTATACTTAGGATTTCAGTATGAAGACGTTAAGTATACCATTTGTCATGTCACAAAAACAGTGGGTGGCACAGGAAGCTTAGAACTCCCAAAGAACATGAGTGTCTATTATGACGAACCATTTGGTACTTCTTATATCTTCTTTTATTAAAATTATTATTTTTGGATATAAATAAACAATTTATAGACTAAATTTTTAATGCGAGCCTATCAAAGAAGCGTAAAAAAAGCACAATAAAGAGTTTAAAGCCTTTTATGTTCAAAAAACGAACCATAGAAGAAATTAAGGTGCCCACAGAACTGCCAACTAGTATAAAAGCCCATCACACCCTTCCGTTTTATTATTTCTTAAAGAAATAATTCAGTGCTATTTTGATACACTAGTTTTACAAGATTTTAATCTGACAGTTATATTTTTATCAAAAGCAACCCTTAATAAATAAATTTTTTCAAAACCAAAAACTCTTGCACGTTGGAAACCAAATCAAATCGCTTTTATATTAATTTTAAGACTACTTTTAAGCTCGCCCTGAACTGCTGGTGGTGTTGTAGTAAGAAGCTTTTGACGTCTACGTCTCCTGTTTTAATAACTCCATTCATCCTTTAGCCACCTTTTGGCTTCCGGTTTGTTGTATTTGTGAACGCAATTCAAATAAAAGAGAAACACACACAATGAGCCATTTTACATTTGATACAAAAGTTTTATTTTATTACGTAACCAAATTGATGAAAAAAAATCAAATTGACGACACCCAACAGCTGTCTTAAGATCAAAAATGCCGATTTACAAAAAAAATTGTTTTACATAATAAGGGAAGAAATCAAAAATTTGACATTTATTGAAAAATTGGGAAATATATTCGTTTTTCTACCTGAAGAGAGCTGTCAATTCCTCGTCAAAAGAAATAACACATCAAGGAGCGTACAAATCATCCGTGATCTGATTTTGGGTTCAATAAATAAAATTATCGGTAAAAAACGTCACTCTTCTAGTTTTAGGGTAACAAACGTATTGTGATCCTGTTAAAATAATAAATGTTGAGGTAAGTAACGGATTTATTTTGGGTTCTCGAAAACGCTAACGATCAGTGCATCGTTTCTATAACTAAATCTTACTATCTGTTGATGTCCGTTCGTTAATTTCTCTAGCTTGGCTATTTCTTTGACTACACGTCTGTTTGCGGACTAAACAAACACTCGTTTTCTCTTCCGTTACTTCATCAGCTTTTGCTCGTCTGTCTACGTACACGACTGTCTCTGTCTGTTACCGTCATAGCAACCGTCAGAGCAACCTGTCGTAGGTATGTCTCGCTTACAGGCTCATCCTAACACTCACCTGCCACTCCTCTTGTAATCAGTAACTATGCTTTTTGTCTGTGATAGAAAATCCTCTCGGGGGGCAAAACACGGGCCAGGGCAAAAAGCTTAAACTACCGTCAGAGCGAACTGTCTTTGGCACGTGCCTAACTCTCTAAACTGGGCCTCTATAACCTCTCTCTGACTCTCCTCAAGAGTAACTTCCCCCTTTACACTACGAACCCGCTCTGTTTAGGAATCTGAACCTTTCAGAGTTCCATACAGGTTCCCAACTCGGCTCACGTAGGATGCTCATTCCAAGACCACTTTTTTCACTGCACTGAAAAAGTATATTTTGGCTGCTGGTGACAAAAACCTGTCCGGTCTCCTGTCTGCTGACCAAGTTCTAGGTCTAGTCGCATTGGACTAGTTTTAGGATTATCCCGGACAAGGTTATGACTACTGGTTCGTGATCTTTCTCGAAACCACAACAACGACTTCCTAACAAGGTGGCGGGGATGCGTCTGAGAAAGTTTTGGAGGTTTGGCCTTGATCTAGAGTCGCGCCGCTCTCTAATCGGGCCCTCACTATTGGCACTAATCACTGAACTTCCGTGAATCAAAGCTATCCCCGTATAACTAAAGATCTTGGACCAAAAGGGAAGTGGTTAGACCGTCATGCACTGAGTAGTAGCTCCGGCACTGTCTTCTCCCACGAACATAGAATGTACCCTTATATGCTGAGTTCTGGGGCCCAAAGCGGGCAGTAGGAGCAACCGTTTAGCCGAACTCACTTCCTCGCTAATTTTTGGAGTGTGGAGGATGGTGGTGTTCCTCTTGCCTGTGGTTTCCAAAGAAAGAACATAAATATTCGGTGCTCGGTGGGCTTAGACGAAAGTCAGAACGGGCTTCCATCTCGTTGAATGGCTCCGCAGAGGGGAGAAACTGTCCCAGTCTCAGTTTAATTTAATCTGAGATACAGAGTGGCGATTTTGTTACGAAGTCCAGGAGCAATTTATGTTACCCAGCTTTCCTACGTTTTCACTAGTTTCTGGCGGTACTTGTGAAGCCTGTCAATCTTTTAAGGTCGTAATAGGCTCTAGCAGGCGATTCTGCCTTCAGAATTTAGCCAAACCAAAAGAACATAAGTGATCCCAATTTAATGGAGATCTGAGATACAGGAAGGCGATTATTTTACGGACTAGTCGGATGTCACTTGCTCCTAAACATCGTGCAGCGACACATTCTTGTTAATTTTTGGATGACGATGAAAAGCTGTCTCAAACAAAATCAGAACAAACCGTCCTCTCGTTGATAGACCATTTGTGTATGGGTAGGTCTCTGAATACCCCTATTGAGACTTCTTGGCTAATTTCAATATGGTGGAATCGAAAAGCTCTGTTCATCATTATCTGCTTGCTGATCGTCTGCATTATCCCCGACTGTCGTTCTGTATACTTCTTCTCTGCCCATCTGTAAGTTGTATGAAACTTATAACTTTGCTTGTGTTAAATTTTCTGTTAAAAATATTACATTTTCTAAATTTAATAAATGGAACAGATGACAATCTTCAATAGTTAAATTTTTTTTGAATAAAAAATGTATTTTATACCACTTTTGTAAAAATAAGCTATCCCGGAAAAAGGTGATCGTGGAGTATATCATGCGACCCTTAAAAAGCATTAGTTTTTACGTAATAAGATACTGCATTATCTGGGTACTTAGAGGCTTAATATCTCCTTTGAAGGTCTATCAAAGAATCTAAGCTTTTCTAAATTCATCCTTGTGTAATTCAAACCTTAAGCTTATAACGAAGTAATAATATTACCATCAGATTTTAAGATAAGTATTGTTAACAAAATCTTTTGCTATTTAAATTGTTAAAAAGTTATCAAATAACAGGATAAAGTGAAAAATGGGCTAGATTGTGTGTAAAATTTTATATTTCATTATTCAATTTTTTTTTATTCAGGATCAAAAAGTAGGCCATGTTTATATGTAGTCAAACGCATTAAGAATCATAAAAGGACTTATCCTTGGTTATCTTAGATCATTTATCGGTCCTATTCAAAAATACCCATTTTGCGACAGAAAAAAACCATCTTTGTGTATCAAAGATTTATCTTCTACGAAATAAAAAAAAATATTGTTGTAAGGGCGAATTTAAACGCTCCAATTGATTCTCTCTCGTGAAAAATTCTTATAAGGGCGGAGAGAGGAGTTATTTGTGTATATAAACAAACAAGAGTCTATTTTCACTTAATAAAATCAATAAATTAATTCAGAAAGGAAATTGACCAGCTTACGTTCTTGTTCTGTTTCATGGCAAAGTTGGGGTCTAATTTATTGCTTTTCGCCTTTCACCACCAAGGTAAACCGAACATACCTTTGATCCAACCCCCTTAGATTAGCATTAAGGACCCTAACGGGTTTACCCTTTTCCGTAGTATAACAATAAGAACATGTAAATAAATATTGTCATATTTTAACGGTAAATATTAAATTAGGGTACCTAAGATTTGTCCCAATTTAAATTAAAACGTATTAAGCGAATTAAAATTATTTGCAAACTTAATTAAATGTTCCTATTATATACAGGGTGCTATTACTTCACTACTATTAGCATATTAGTACTACTTTTATGTAACAGGTTTTTAAAATTGAGCTTGGTTTCGATAATATGGCCGATTTCAAAATTTTCAAAAATCCTTCATAACTCCCTTAATCTTTAGGTCCTAAGAAAAATATTAAAGTACTTAAATCTGCTTATTTACTTATTTACTTCCATAATTTTCTCTTTTATCGGCCACCGTTTTAAAATTGAGGCCAATCATATAAAATGTACAGTAGAGTTTAGGATTGGCCGCAATTTTGAATCGGTAGCCGATAGAAGAAAATTTTATGGAAGTGATTTGTTCACTTTGAATAGTATTTTTTAAAACTTTTTATATTTTCATATTTGCTTAAACGTTTAGGACGCTACGAAAGATTTTGGAAAATTCAAAATCGGTTGGATTTCTGAACAAGACGCCATCTTGAAAAGTGTCCCTAAAAAACGTGTACTATTGCCCACCCTGTAACTAATTTTTAATTAAATTCCTAGTAATACATGAAAATCTATGTATGAACGAATAATTAGCAAATATATTTCAAACTTGTGCTGTCAAAGGGATGCTTTATCAAGTAAACAGTTAATTAGAGACAAAGCTTATTACACACTCAGCACTTTATAATATTAATAAATAAAGTTTTTCCAATATTTTACTTCTCTATTGTGGGTATTGAAATTGTAATCATTTAGAAACCCTTAAAACGCTTGAAATCCAAGTGTCAAAGGACCCACAAAAATCGAATGAATTTTAAACCTATACATTTAGAGATTCTTAATCTAACAAAAAATGGGGCCCCATTGGACTTTAATAGCCCTGGGTCTCGAAAACCTTAGATCTGCCCTTGCACGCACGTAGACGACACAAGAAAAACTGAGTAGACTTGCAGGAGTACAGGCGAGCCAACGTAGAGGCACAGGCGGACTCGCACACATCTGAACATGCCTACAGGAGGCAGGAAGATAGAAGAACGAACAGCCAGGATACATAATTTATACAGGTACACGATGTCCAGACATGCAGACAAAGCAGACATGCAGATAGATAGTGATTAGAGACAGAGATACGTAATTTTTACATGTCAACGTGCACAGGCCTACCTACACAGGCCAAATCGAAACCTCAACGATATCCAGACGCTTGAGTATGCATTTTTTTTATGCAGGGACTGACAGAGAACCAACAAGGCAGACATACAAATAGACAGATATTATAGGCGGAGATACATAAGTTTTACAGTTAAACGTGCACAGGCCGACCTTCAAAGCCAAAATCGAAGCCTGAACCATGTTCAAACGCTCCAGTTTGGCCTGTGCAGGTGTGTGTGTGGCACAGACTTTACGCACGGAAGCAGACAGAGTGGCAACAATGCAGACATGCAGATCAACAGCTATTATAGACAGAGATGCATAATTTTTACAGGTTGACGTGCACTGGTCGATCTTCACAGGCCATATCGAAGCCTGAACGATATCCAGACGCTTGAGTTTGGCCTGCACTGGCGAAGGCTGTGTGTGTGGCACAGACTTTATGCACGGATGCTGACAGAGAGGCAACAAGGCAGATATGCAGATCAACAGCTATTATAGATAGAGATGCATAATTTTTACAGGTTGACGTGCACAGGTCGATCTTCACAGGCCCTATCGAAGCCTGAACGATGTCCAGACGCTCCGGTTTGGGCTGTTCAGGCGAAGCCTGTGTGTGTAGCCCAGGCTTTATGTAGGGAAGCTGACAGAGCAGTAACAAGGCATACCTACATGCAGATAGATAGCGATTAGAGGCAGAGATACATAATTTTTACAGGTCAACGTGCACAGGTCGACCTTCACAGGCCAAATCGAAACCTGAACGATGTCCAGACGCTTGAGTTTGGGCTGAGCAGGCGAAGCCTGAGTGTGTGGCGCAGGCTTTATGCAGGGAAGCTGACAGAGCAGCAATAAGGCACACATGCATATAGATAGCTATTATAGGCAGAGATACATAGTTTTTACAGGTCAACGTGCACAGGCCGACCTTCACAGGCCAAATCGAAACCTGAACGATGCCCAGACGCTTGAGTTTGGGCTGTGCAGGCGAAACCTGGATGGTGGCACAGGCTTTACGCAGGGAAGCTGACAGAAGCAAAAGGCAGACATGCAGATAGATAGCCATTATAGGCAGAGATACATAGTTTTTACAGGTCAACGTGCGCAGGCCGACCTTCACAGGCCAAATCGAAACCTGAACGATGCCCAGACGCTTGAGTTTGGGCTGTGCAGGCGAAACCTGGGTGGTGGCACAGGCTTTACGCAGGGAAGCTGACAGAAGCAAAAGGCAGACATGCAGATAGATAGCCATTATAGGCAGAGATACATAGTTTTTACAGGTCAACGTGCACAGGCCGACCTTCACAAGCAAAATCGAAGCTTGAACGAGTTCAGACTTTCCCGTTTGGCCTGTGCATGCGAAGCCTGCGTGTGTGGCATAGGCTTTATGCAGGGAAGCTGACAGAAGCAAAAGGCAGACATGCAGATAGATAGCTATTACAGGCAGAAATACTTAATTTTTAAAGATCAACGTGCACAGGTCAACCTGCATAGCCCAAACCGAAGCTTGAACGCTTCGATTTGGACTGTGCAGGCGAAGCTTGTGTATGCGGCGCAGATTTTATGCAGAGAAGCTGACAGAGAGGCAACAAGGCAAGCATGTAGATAGACAGACATTATAGGCAGAGAGACATAATTTTTACAAGTCAACGTACACAGGCAGACCTTCACAGCCCAAATAGAAGCCTCAATGATGTCCAGACGCTCTGGTTTGCCTATTCAGGCAAATCCTGAAAGGATGCAGGGAAACTGACAGAGAGGCAATTTTTACCACGTTGCTCAAAAAATGTTTTGTTCACGTGGAAAATGGCTGAATAATTTTTTATTGAATATTGGAAGCTCTGATTAATCTTAAAATAGTTGCAAATTTTACAACTAGAATAAACAAGTTGAACTTATTATTAATTAAACTCAATCATTGAATAAAGAACGATTGAGTGTCAATCAAAAGTAAACTGTAAATTAACGTTTCAATTATTAGTGTAGTACAACTATGGATTAATTCAGCGTTCCTCAAACAGTTGGCAAATAACAAAAGAGAAGGAGACTTCCGGATGAACAATACCATTCAAGTGGAGATGAGAAATAAAAATTCTTCCATTACCTTACAAAATTTTGTAAGTGAAAAAATATTTGGAAAAGTGCAGACAAGAAGGGTGATTTTGAAGGGTGCGAAAAGTTTCAAAACTTCTGAACATATTGATTTGTTTATTAAAACAAAACAATTAATCTTAACATCTGTAAGTCTCCATGAAGGAACACAAACAACAATAAACGAATTGAAATTATTGTCAAATTTTCAAAATTGAAAAGCTTCACAAATTAAAGTCCTTGCTAACAAATCATTTTTGTTGATAGCTCAATATTTTGTTAGCATGTTTTGGGTTTTCAAGCCAAATTGTCACCACACATAGAGAATATTTTCAAAACACACCATAATATTATTGTTTTTTTTTTAATCTCCATTAACAATAGGTTTTTAAATTAACAATGACTTTAAATGTTTACTTTGGTTGATTGATAAAAATGATCATTTCAGCATTTTTTGGGAGAAGGTTTATTTACTCTGATGTTGTAAATAAATTATTAAAATAATTAAATTTTGCATACTAGAGCCATCTGTTGTTAAGAAGCTCACAATAGGAGGACTCAGTTATTGTCTCTTGGTGGTGGTGAATACAAATTGACGCACAAGGGTCTCTACCTTGTAGCTTTTATTATGAATTTTCGAAAACAGATGGCGGCACATGATTAATTTTAAAAATTTATTAAATTGTTATCTTTAGCGATTAAAATTAAAGTCTGCACTTTATCAAAATTTGCTATCATGTCGTGTATCATAATTTCATAATATTGAAATTGTTTTCTTTTCAATTCAAGGAAAAGGCACTGCACTATAAGAGAAATATTATTCATATTTAAATATTTATAATTTTATTAGGTAACAACAATTTTCGGAATAATTCGTCAATTGCTGTTGGTGCATAAGCAGATTTTTACTGATGTAGTAGCAGGGTTGGATTATCCATGAAGGGCATGAAGAGCGAGCATCAGGGTTTGGAAAAAAGTGAAATAGTAAAGAAAAGTTAATGCTCTACAACTTCTTTTCTAAAAAGTTTTACTGTGAAACCGTTGATTGAGGGAATTTTATGGACTGAAGCGCTAGAGGCAAAAGTTTGACGAAAAACCTGAAGAAAATTTCTTTTTCATACATTAACGATTTTAATAGATTTTCTAGGAATAGAAAAAGATGGGTCCAAGCTCACTTGTAGAAAATTTAATAAGCTATCATTTTGCTAAGAATAATTCTTTCCCTAGGATACACCGTTTTCGAGATATAAGCGAAAACCCAAAAATCGGGACCTTTTCACCTCCTCCCTCCGTTAGCTATGTAGCTATCAAGAACAGGTGTCATTGAAAACGAATTTTAATCTTTTAATAGGTAGGTAGTTATTTGTCTAATCACATTTTTATTTTATTATTAATAGGTACTGTTAAAGATATCTGTGTTGAAGATAGTTATAAAGGCAATTTTGAAATTTAATAGCCACTAATCCTTTACTACCATCAATTTTTTGTCTTGAACAATTTTCAATCCCTCGATTCATTTGATTTAGCATCTTGGTTTGATATTCCGAAGGATGGTCGTCTGTTTGGAGTAGGACCATTTCTCTTATTTGCGTTTCTATTGCTTTAACATCAACGTTACCATCTTGATCAAAAATTTTCTTTTTGGTCCAATTACACTCGGCGAGTTTCATATAGTCTTCATTATCTTCTGGTGATAATCTAAATCCATCATACTGATCTAATTCGGCTTTATTTAAATTTAATTCTTGGAAGCACTCAAGCTGGTCTTCATTCCATGCCCTAACCTTAAATGTATTAATTAAATGGTGTAGAAAAATTGGAAAAATAACTTACTAAAGCTGCTACTAATAAAATAGCTAAGATTTTTGAAAACATCTTGATGGCTGTTGGAGATTTTCTAAATGTTATGTACTCGCTCACCTCTTTTTATACATAACTATTAAATTAAAGGTCAAGTTATTGTTTTTTTAAATTTGATAAAGTCCAACCCAATTAATTTCTATTTTTCTTTCCCAGTTATCAAGTGATAACTTACTTAATTTGCAAATTAAAATATATAGATGTTTGATAGATCACAAATAAGGTTTGTCCAAGTTCAGCGAAGTTTTGTGACTAATGATGGTGCTCTAAAGACTTTATTTGCACTTATAGTGCAAAAAGGATTTTCTTCAAACATAAATTTTGCAATTTATTGATTTCATTTATGAATCATGTGTGCTTAATACTAGTGAATTACAGGGCTGGATTTATCTATGGAGAGCATTAAGCCGCGCGCTTCAGAGCCCGATGTTGTGGAGAGCCCGGAAAAAAGGGAAAATAGTAAAGAAAATTTATTGCTATACAACTTTTTTTCTAAAGACCTTTGCTGTAAAATGAAGAGCTGAGGTGCTAGAGGCAAAAGTTTGACGAAAAACGTGTGGGAAAGATTTATTTTGATACATTTACAATTTTTGCGGGCGAATATCTCGAAAACTAAGAAAATAGAAAAAAATTTGTAAAAAAAATCTTGTAGGAAATTTAATAAGCTTTCATTTTGCTAAGAATAATTTTTCCCTACGAGACACCATTTTCGAGATATAAGCAAAAACCCCAAAAGCGAAACCTTTTTACTTCCTCTTTCTCTTAGTTATGTAGGTACCTCTAGCTATCAAGAACCGGGGTCTTTTATTATTTTTACCTCTTAACTAATCCAAATGCATTCATAAAATATAATTCCACCGTCTTCCATGTGCTCTATTACCTCTTAGTAGACTAGACCACAAGACTATAAATAAACATTTTTGTTAACGTTAACTTTTTATAGGGGCCAAAAAATAATTAGCACCTCAGGCCCTAACGTTCTTTGATCCGGTCCTAGGTAGTAGAGTTTTTATCAGCAATAATATTATAAAGTTATACAAAACAAATTTTCTTTTACTAGGTATTTATGTAATTATAGATTTGTGTGTCCAAGATAGTTATACAGGCAGTTTTGAAATTTAACAGCCACCAATCCTTTACTTCCATCAACTTTTTGTTCTGAACATTTTTCAATCCCTGCATTTATTTGATTTAACGTCTTGATGTAATATTCGGAAAGATGGTCGTCTGTTTGGAATAGGACCATTTCCCTTATTTGCGCTTCCATTGCTTTAACATCAACGTTACCATCTTGATCAAAAATGTTCTTTTTGGTCCAATTACACTCGCAAAGTTTCATATAGTCTTCATTATCTTCTGGTGCTAGTTGAAATCCATCATATTGATCTAATTCGGCTCTATTTAAATTTAATTCTTCGAAGCACTCAAGCTGGTCTTCATTCCATGCCATAACCTTAAATGTATATTGTATATATTAATAATTAATTAAATGGTGCAGAAAAATTGGTAAAATAACTTACTGAAGCTGCTACTAACAAAATAGCTAAGATTTTTGAAAACATCTTGATGGTTGTTGGAGATTTTCTAAATGTTATGTATTCGGTCACCTCTTTTTATACATAATTATTAAATTAAAGGTCATGTTATTGTTATTTTAATTTGATAAGGTCCAACCCAATTAATTTCTATTTTTCTTCCTTTGTTATCAAGTGATCCGATAACTTTACTTAATTTGCAAATAGGATTGAATAATCATGAATGTTTGATAGATCACAAGTAAATTTTTCAAGTCAGCAAAAAAATTAAAATAGAAGTCCAGCAGAGTTTTGTGACTAATGACCTTTTTTGAAGGCCTAGTGCAAGAAGGGTTGTCGTCAAACAAAAATTTTGCAATTTATTGATTTCATTTATGTGCTTAATACTGGCGAATACAGAGCTGGATTATCCATAAAGCGCATGAAAACGCGCGCTTCAGCGCCCGAGGTTGTGAGAGCCCGGAAAAATAAGTGTAATACGTAATAGTAAAATAAATTTAATTCTATACACAACTTCTTTTCTGAAGACCTTTACTGTAAAACGATTGGCTGAGGCGTTTAGAGGCAAAAGTTTGATGAAAAACGTGAGGCAATTTTTTTTCCATATCATAACGATTTTTGTGGGCGGGTATCTCAAAAACTATAAGGAATAGAACAAGATGAATGCAAGCAATCTTGTAGGAAATTTAATAAGCTTTAATGTTTCGAAGAATAATATTTTCGCTAGGGTACACCGTTTTTGAGAAATAAGCGAAAACCCCAAAAACAAGACCTTTTTACTCTCTCCTGCTCTTAGCCATGTAGGGGAGAGTGGGTAAATATCGACATTTGTCTTATATAGACCAGTACCCTATAGATCATCGTAAGCGTAAAAAAAGAAAATAGAGCATACTACATCTTTATCGGTTCATGTTACAAACATTGGCTTCTCATAACTGATACTTGTGTTGCACATGCATTTTACAGTGCTAGAAATAAGTTTTTGCGGTTTTATTTATTATATTTTGCTGCGCGGTTTTAAGGTAAATAGACTTTTTTAATAGTTATTTGTTTTATAAGGAGACAAAGTAACGTTTTGTGTGACAAGACTGTGTTTGGCTGAAGAGCGAGCGTAGCCAGCGAGTCTGGCAATACAGGCGAGTCACACAAAACTACTTTGACTCCGTATAAAACATTAAATTTTTTCTGCAAACGTAAAGCGTAAAACTGAAAATTTTGATTTTTGAAAGAGCACCATCTCTTGTCAATTACTTGTAGTTCAATTGGGTCACTATTGTTGGAGCGAAAAGTCGATAGAGCGAATCATCGTTAGATCGAAAATATGCCCATCCCTCAGTTAGTTGCTTTAGCATCTTTGTCGCCAAATAGGTTATAAAGAAAGTACTCCCCACTACAAGTATCATAACTGGATGTGGTCATCAGTAGCGCACCAAACTCGTGTTCGTTAAAATTTACGTTTCTTTTTGAAGAAATTTAACTAAACTTTATTATTAAAAACTTTTTCGTTTTTTTTGGTAAATTATTAAAATTTTTATTTAAATTTACAAAAATTTAAAAAAAAATGAGTGAAATTTTTAGTAGTTACTATTATACGTTTGATGCTGTAATATAGGCAAATAAGCAAATGAATACTGTTGTTGGTCTCGCACCATTTACCTACCTACCATTACATTAATATTGTAGGTATAGTCATACCTGGGCTTTTTCGATTTGACTTTATAATCCTTATACAAAAGGGGTTAAGCTTTTAAATATTCAACAATAGAAAACACACTAACAATAGTAAAAGAAATTGAACCTACTAGACCGAACCCCCGTGGCGTGACACAGGGGTGCATTTTCTCTCTAGTATGAAGACTTAAAATAGCAAATTCAGGTAAATTTTGTTAACGTTGATGCATACTTAATATTTACTAGAAAAAAAAATACGACCCTGCTTCAAGAACTAGCATTTTTACAGGTAAATTAAAAATCATTTTACACCTTTGGTAATTTGTTTCTTTTTGTGACATATTTTTCTTTTGTGAAGATTACAAAAGGATTATAAAGTCAAAATCGGTAGATAGAAGTTACTACTATACCTCAACATTTGCTAAAATTCGGATCTTTACCTACTTCAAATAGTTGGTATTTTTAACTTAATTTTATTGCTTGGGAAGAAGCCACAGTGCAACCTCAATGAAATATGGTGCAGATTTGGTAATAAAATTTGGAAATTTTTGTTATAGGGACCTATTTTGCAATATGTTTAATCGATTCATTATTTCATTATGAATATCCAAGAAGAAAAAACCTCCATGTAATTTAACTTGAAGACCAACACTCAACAGCCTTGCAAAAAGAATTAAAATAGAAATCTGAAGCTGTCGCCCGCCATTTATCGAATTAAAATGTAAATTCATATCACTTCATATCACATCACTTCACATTCATAATTATCTTTCTAAAAAAGATAAAAATGGTGCTAGAGGCATAAACTTTTTTTACATTTTTAATTTTCTAAGAAAATCTGATCTTTTTTAATTTCTAATACATTAATATTGTACCTTTTACCTACTTTCATCGAATCTCGTTTGAAATTCGTTTTTGGAAATTCAAAATTCTATGTAGTAAGTCTCCGTAAATTTAACGTGACAAAAAAAGTTTTTGTGATTAAAAAAATAAATCTATTGTTTTAAGTATCATCTTCTTTACTAAGATGACATTCTTTTTCCTTGGAATTGTTAATGTAATTGTTAATAAAAAAATTCAACTTAAAAATAATTTTTCAGTTACGTTTATCGATTTATTTTAATAAAAAATATTTGTCTATAAATAAAATTCAAAATCATCTGCTTAAAACTAATTTTTTTAGTACGCTACTGGTACTAACAATTCTAGAAGTTGTCTCTGTCGTGCGTGTCATAGTGGGGGTATTTTCGTTCAAAAATATTAAGCGGTAAAGACGCTAAGAAAATAAGAGAGATAGCAGTACTAGTAGTGGGCGTATTTTCGATCTAACGATGATTCGCTCTATCAATGTTTCGACTCATCGATATGCTCCGGTTCAATTGTCAAATATTGTTTAAAATTAACTTAAATTTGTAAAAAAAACTAATTATTAAACACAACGAACTAATTATAAAGAAAAATTTAAATTTTTACATTACAAATGCTTAAAAAACATTTTTTAGGTTAAAAAATAAAAATTATGTAGGGTTAAGTTTTTACTTTGTCTGTCTAGACAGAGAAGAATACTTTGCTGACCATTTTTCCTGCCTTGACGGGAAAGTTAAACTTCAACCTTACATATAGAGTGACACAAAGTCGACTTTTTTGGACGTTTAAAGAAAATAATAATTATTACAAAGTTTACAAAACGAATTTTAATCTTTTAATAGGTACGAGTAGTTATCGTTATTTATCTAATCACATTTTTATTTTATTCTTAATAGGCACTGTTAAAGATATCAGTGTAGAAGATAGTTATAAAGGCAATTATGAAATTTAATAGCCACCAATCCTTTACTTCCATCAACTTTTTGTCTTGAACATTCTTCAATTCCTCTATACAATTTATTTAGCATCTGGATTTGGTATTCCGGAAGATGGTGTTCTGTTTGGAATAGGACCATTTCCCTTATTTGCGCTTCCATTGCTTTAACATCAACGTTACCATCTTGATCAAAAAGTTTCTTTTTGGTCCAATTACACTCGCAAAGTTTCATATAGTCTTCATTATCTTCTGGTACTAGTTGAAATCCATCATATTGAACTAATTCGGCTTTATTTAAATTTAATTCTTCGAAGCACTCAAGCTGGTCTTCATTCCATGCCCTAACCTTAAATGTATTAATTAATAATATTAATTAAATGGTGCAGAAAAATTGGAAAAATAACTTACTGAGGCTGCTACTAACAAAATAGCTAAAATTTTTGAAAACATCTTGATGGCTGTTGGAGATTTTCTAAATGTTACGTATTCGGTCACCTCTTTTTATATATAATTATTAAATTAAAGGTCATGTTATTGTTATTATAATTTGATAAGGTCCAACCCAATTAATTTTTATTTTTCTTTTTTTTTTATCAAGTGATAACTTTACATAATTTGCTAATAGGAATGAATAATAATGAATGTTTGATAGATCACAAGTAAGTTTTTCAAGTCAACAAAAAAACTAAAATAGAAGTCCAGCAGAGTTTTGTGACTGATGTTGCTTTAAAGACCTTATTTGCAGGCCTAGTGCGAAAAGAATTTTCGTCAAACAAAAATTTTGTCTTCAATTATTAAGAGGAACACTGCTGATGATCGCGTTCTGGGAGATATTTTGAATTTATTGATTTCATTTATGAGTCATGTGTGCTTAATACTAGTGAATCACAGGGTTGGATTTATCCATGGAGAGCATTAAGCCGCTCGCTTCAGAGACCGATTTTGTGGAGAGCCCGGAAAAAAGGGGAAAATAGTAAAGAAAGTTTAATGCTATACAACTTCTTTTCTAAAGACCTTTACTGTAAAATGAAGGGCTGAGGTGCTAGAGGCAAAAAAAATCTTGTAGGAAATTTAATAAGCTTTCATTTTGCTAAGAATAATTTTTTCCCTACGATACACCATTTTCGAGATAGGTATAAACAAAAACCCCAAAAGCGAAACCTTTTCATCTCTTCTTTCTCTTAGCTATGTAGGTACCTAGCTATCAAGAACCGGGGTCTTTTATTATTTTTACCTCTTAACTAATCCAAATGCATTCATAAAATAAAATTCCACCGTCTTCCATGTGGTCTATTACCTCTTAGTAGACTAGACCACAAGACTATAAATAAACATTATTGTTAACTGCAGTGTATTTTTGTAGGGGTCAAAAAACAATTAGCACCTCAGGCCCCAACGTTCTTTGATCCGGTCCTAGGTAGTAGAGTTTTTATCAGCAATAAATAATATTATAAAGTTATACAAAACAAATTTTCTTTTACTAGGTATTTATCTAATTATAGATTTCTGTGTTTAAGATAGTTATACAGGCAATTTTGAAATTTAACAGCCACCAATCCTTTACTACCATCAACTTTTTGTTCTGAACATTTTTCAATCCCTCCATTTATTTGATTTAACATGTTGATGTAATATTCGGAAAGATGGTAGTCTGTTTGGAATACGACCAGTTCCCTTATTTGCGCTTCCATTGCTTTAACATCAACGTTGCCATCTTGATCAAAAATTTTCTTTTTGGTCCAATTACACTCGCAAAGTTTCATATAGTCTTCATTATCTTCTGGTGCTAGTTTAAATCCATCATATTGATCTAATTCGGCTTTATTTAAATTTAATTCTTGGAAGCACTCAAGCTGGTCTTCATTCCATGCCCTAACCTTAAATGTATTCCCCTAACCGATGTTATGGGGAGCCCGGAAAAAAGGAAAATAGTAAAGAAAATTTAATGCTATACAACTTCTGTTCTAAAGACCTTTACTGTAAAATGAAGCGCTGAGGTGCTAGAGGCAAAAGTTTGACGAAAAACGTGTGGAAAAAATTTATTTTCATACTTTTACAATTTTTGCTGGCGAATATCTCGAAAACTAAGAAAATAGGAAACAATTTGTAAAAAAAATTGTGTAGGAAATTTAATAAGCTTTCATTTTGCTAAAAATAATTTTTTCCCTAAATACCTACACCATTTTCGAGATTTACGCAAAAACCCCAAAAGCGAAACATTTTCACCTCCTCTTTCCTTTAGCTATGTACCCTAGCTATCAAGAACCGGGGTCATTTATTATTTTAACCTCTTAACTAATCCAAATGCATTCATAAAATAAAATTCCACCGTCTTCTATGTGCTCTATTAGACTCTAGTAGACTAGACCACAAGACTATAAATAAACATTATTGTTAACTGCAGTGTATTTTTGTGGGGGCCCAAAAATAATTAGCGCCTTAGGCCCCAACTTTTTTTGATCCGGTCCTAGGTAGTAGAGTTTTTATCAGCAATAATATTATAAAGTTATACAAAACAAATTTTCTTTTCTAATTATAGATTTATGTGTTCAAGATAGTTATACATGCAATTTTGAAATTTAACAGCCACCAATCCTTTACTTCCATCAACTTTTTGTTCTGAACATTTTTCAATCCCTCCAATTATTTGATTTAACATCTGGATGTAATATTCGGAAAGATGGTCGTCTGTTTGGATTAGGACCACTTCCATTATTTGCGCTTCCATTGCTTTAACATCAACGTTACCATCTTGATCAAAAAATTTCTTTTTGGTCCAATTACACTCGCAAAGTTTCATATAGTCTTCATTATCTTCTGGTGATAATTTAAATCCATCATATTGATCTAATTCGGCTTTATTTAAATTTAATTCTTCGAAGCACTCAAGTTGGTCTTCATTCCATGCCCTAACCTTAAATGTATTAATTATAATTAATTAAACGGTGTAGAAAAATTGGAAAAATAACTTACTGAAGCTACTACTAATAAAATAGCTAAGATTTTTGAAAACATCTTGATGCCTGTTAGTGATTTTCTAAAGGTTACGTATTCGCTCACCTCTTTTTATACATAATTATTAAATTAAAGGTCATATTATTGTTATTTTAATTTATTAAGGTGAGATATTTTGAATTTATTGATTTCATTTATGAGTCACGTATTCTTACTGGCGGACAGGGCTGGATTATCCATGAAGCGCATAAAGTGCGCGCTTCAGGACCCGGTTTTGTGGAGGGTCCGGAAAAAAGTAAAATAGAAAAAAAAATTTAATGCTCTACATTTTCTTTTCTGAAGACTTTTACTGTAAATCGAAGAAGTGAGGTGCTAAAGGCAAAAGTTTGACGAAAAACGTGAGCTAAATTTCTATTTCATAAATTAACGGTTTTTGTAAGCGAGTATCTCAAAAACTATAGGGAATAGAAAAAGATGAATTCAACTAATCTTGTAGGAAATTTAAAAAGCTTTCATTTTTCCAAGATTAATTTTTTCCCTAGGATACACGGTTTTTGAGATATAAGTGAAAACTCTAAAAAATGGGACCTTTTCACCCCCTGTCTCCCTTAGCCATCCATGCAGGCACGTAACTAGCTTCCTAAAATCAGGTGGGCACTTGGTGCCTACAATTTGTAGTTGTACAAGTAGTACAAGTTGGGTGGGCCAAATACTTAATATGTAGTCCTCAAAACTTTTTAAAGATAAAATCGTTTGTATGGATTTCAGATTACACTGTAAATTTCTGAATTTTCGATTATTATTGTCATCTTATTCTTAGGGTGGGGCAGCAAAATTTTGGGAGGACCTGGACCCACCCTGGCTCTTCCGTAGTTACGTGCTTACATCCATGTAGCTAGAACCGGCGTCTTTTAGTATTTTTACGTTCTAAAGTACCACGCAGACTACGAATATTATCACAAAAATATTTTTATAAAAGTGGTTTTGACAGTGTGCTCGGGTATATTTACGAAGTTTTTATAAAAACTGTATTTATGAGATTATACGTAAATATTTTGACGTGACGTCACATAAATACAGACGGTTCTAATTTTGTTGACGAAATAACGAGTTCTGTTGGTTTTTGATACGAGTGCGCGCTTTGCTTTGTTGTCTGGGACACATGTTTCGTATTTAAATGTATTTCTTGGAAGTTCTACAGCTTATGCAACACATTCTATAATCCGTAAAATTTTTTTTAGTTAATTATGACAGTGTGGTATACCAACATAACGACAAATTTTTATGATAATATTTAAGAAATATTTATGAAATAAATACAATGTGGGACTGGCTTAACTAATCCAAACACATTCATAAAATAAAATTCCACCTTCTTCCGTGTGCTCTAGAACCTCTTGGTTGACTAATCTCAGTAATCTCTGTCCAGGGAACAGATGCAGCAAAGCCGCTCCCAAAAAAGCGCGCGATATTCGAATGGAATTTTTCTATTGGTCGAATTTTGAAAACACGCCTTTTTATAATCACTCGAGAATTGAAATGCATCAACCCCATTTGAAAGAAACTTATGAGGAGTGGCTTAGTTGTATCTGTTCGCTGAACAGAGATTACACTATAAATAAACATTTGTTGTGTGAACTACAAAGTATTTTTGTAGGGCTCAGAAAATAATTAGCGCCTCAGGCTCCAACGTTCTTTAATCCGACCCTGGGCGCAACTCAATTGATATAAATTTATTGCATATTTAGAAACCTTGAACTTTGTTAACTTCTCTTGATTGACTAAAATTTTGTAAAATAATTTGTTTATTTATTCATTTAAAAGTTTTAACAATTTTGCCCCTATGCTATAGGCAACACATTTGACACCATCGAGTATAATGTATTGCAGATGTTCAAGGATTAAATCATTTAAGACTTTTCAATTCGAGAAAAATTATCGTTATGACGTTATGAGTTCCCTGGAGTTTCTTTCCGTAACGTCACGTCTCCGTCACCTTTATGAGATTATAAAATTATTTTTATTATACAGTGTGTCCGCAGATGACATATACTTAGTAAACATCTTTATTTTTCATTTTTAGTTCTGCTTCTTCTGAAAAGTCCTTTGCCATAGTAAAAATGTCGATGTAACGTACAGGGTATTTAGAAAAAAGATAAACGAGACTCGTTCGTATTGAAAGTATTAGTTACGTACTTACTCGACATGATTCATTAAAGAATGCAAAAATATCAACTTTGAGATAAAATATTCAAATTTTATATCTGAGCTCAACCAAATCGTTCTTTTAACATTTTAAATTTTTTTCTCACAGATCTAGTACTTTACTCTTATCATCATTTATTTAACGTGTCCTTATTTTTTAAAAACCTTGTACGTTACATCGACATTTTGATTAAGGCAAAGAACTCTTCAGAAGAGGCAAAACTCTTTATAAATAACGATTTTTTCTCTAAAAACGAAAAATAAATCTTTATATTTCTACAAGAAGTAGTTAGGTCCATCTGCGGACACACTGTATAATCTTTCATAAAGTTTTCAGCTTTAATAGGAATTATTCTTTACTTCAATTAAATAGTGTCCTGATGAATACTCTCAAATTCCTTCACTTATAGTATTTATTGTCCTAGATGCTATGCCCAAAACCTTTAATGAGAATATTAATTTTTTGTAAAAAAATTACAAAAAAAACTTACTGAAAGCATCATGCTGTCTCTTGAAGGCATTTTTTTTGGAAAAAAATATGATGTTTTTGATTTATATCGTATTTTATAATTACAATGGTTTTAGTAAAATACAAAGCAAAAATTACAAAATTAAGTCAAAGAAATTAATCTTTACAAAAAATTAAATCCTCTTGTAGTACTTGCCCCTATTAAAATGGAATATTAACGAAAATGGACGACAGTCAAAGTTTGGTCAATAATACCTACAACCACGTTTGAAGTTTCTTATTGTCTGCAAATAGGATTTTCTCCTAAATACCTTTTTGCATCTTTAGTGATTAATTTTAGAGCGACGTGGATTGTTTTATAAAACTCGACTTTTGAGAATTGTTTAAAAGGGTGAAAGACGTGAAATAAAGAAATGTTTTTTTTTGACAAATCGATTTGATCATTAAATTATCTGTCAAAATTTTAAAAAGTTTATCAAATTTGTTTAAAACAGGTAATTAGTAGAAGTAGACGATTAAAATAGCTCTATTAGAATTTTGATTTAAAAAAACGAATTTTTTGTAGATCTTAGCTGATGAATTGTAACAACTTGAAATCGTAGTAACCCTAAATGTCATTTAGGTTCAAAAATTTTCAATATAACATTGACACGCTACAAATAAAATGTTTTCCATACTAGTCAATTCTCAAAATAATAACAATGTGAGCCAAGAATTACTTGATGCAAGCATAAACGAAGAAGAACAAAACTCTATCCAAAATGAAAGTTTTTCATCAGGTTGGAATAAATCAAATAAAAGTCCACCAGGATCAGGTGAGCAACAAATTTAATTCATTCAATAATTATTACACAATAATTATTTACAGCTCCAAGAACTCCTCGTACATCATCGCCTGATTCGCCAACAGTTGTCACAAAAAAAACGACAGAAAGTCGTAGACCAAGCGTAAATTATGTTGAAAAACCAAAATCGAAAGCTGTTAAAGAAGTCGCTATGATCGCACAAAATCGCATAGAACGTAGACAACGTCAAGCAAACGAACAAGCAATCAAAAAGGCAATTATCAAAGAAGAAAAAGGAAATCCATATTGGGAATTTTCAACAATGATTAAAGAATTTCGCCACACTCTCGATTTTCATCCCTTACGTCCCAACGACGCAGTTGTCGAAAACGTAATTACAGTCTGCGTAAGAAAACGTCCTTTAAACGATAAAGAGCTACGAAGTAAAGAAATCGACGTTATAACAATACCAACAAAAGACAAACTTATTCTCCACGAACCAAAAAATAAAGTTGATTTAACCAAGTATTTAGACAATCAAAAATTTCGTTTCGATTACGTCTTTGACGATAATTCAAATAATGAAATAATTTACAAATTCACTGCCCAACCTTTAGTGAAGACGATTTTCGAAGGAGGAATGGCAACTTGTTTCGCATACGGACAAACTGGATCGGGAAAAACGCACACAATGGGTGGCGAATTTACTGGCAAAAATCAAAATTTCAAAAACGGAATTTACGGTTTAGTCGCAAACGACGTGTTCAAAAATTTAAAAGACCCTCGTAACGCGAACAAAAACTACGTGGTTGCTGCAAGCTTTTTTGAAATTTACGGAAGATTCGTTATCGATTTACTAGACAAGAAAAACCGCTTGCGTGTTTTGGAAGATGCTCAACAAATTGTCCAAATTGTGAATTTAACCGAAAAGATAGTTCATAACGTGAACGACGTTTTGGAAGTAATTCGAAAGGGGAGTTTGGAACGTACATCTGGACAAACTTCAGCTAATACAAATTCGTCTCGTTCTCATGCCGTTTTTCAAATTTTATTGCGACAAGTTGGGTCCGGGAAGAAAATTTATGGAAAATTTTCGCTAATTGACTTGGCGGGTAATGAGCGTGGAGCCGATACGTTTAAATCGAACAGACAAACTAGGCAAGAAGGTGCGGATATTAATAAGTCTTTGTTAGCTTTAAAAGAGTGTATTAGAGCTTTAGGTAAAAAAAATACCCATTGTCCATTTAGAGGAAGTAAATTAACGCAAGTTTTAAGAGACTCTTTCATTGGGGAAAATTCCAGAACTTGTATGATTGCTCTCATTTCTCCTGGATTGCAATCTTGGGAACATACTTTAAATACGTTACGTTATGCTGATAGGGTTAAAGAATTGGTGGCGTCTGAAGAAGAAGAATGTCAAAGTGATTCACCTCGATGCCAAAATTCTGTTTACGACGGTGATACGACTTCTACCGGAGACGAAGACGTCGATAATCGCTCACAGGATGAGTCTGCAAGTTCTATATCAGAATGGCAAGTGGTGGAAAGTCATAAGCAGGTAATTGAAAGTTGTGTTTGCTTTCATAAGATGGCTTGTGAATTGTATAACAAGGCACAAATACCTGGATATAACAAAAGAGAGTTTGCTAATAATTGGAAATGTCTGTTGGAAGAAATTTTAGATATACAAAACGATGCTTTAAATAAAGTTACGTCATATTGCGATTTAATGGTAAAAGAGCAATCTAAGAAATAACTATAGAAAAGGTTGAATGGAAGGAACAGATTAACAGGAATTTTATGTCACAATAGTGGAACAATCTGTTGTTTTGATGAGCTGTTTTTATAAAAAATTGCCAGTTTAAAATCTATTTCATCCTTAGATATTACAATTTTTGTATTATTAGTAAATTTTTATTGTTTTATAATACAAATCTTTATAAATAAACCTTTTTTACTTTTTCATTTGTTCTTTCAAAATGTTCTAAAATTGAATTTCAGTAGCTTCCATACCATAACTGAAGGATACAATGTAATAAATCAATTACCCTCACTCTTCTAGTAAGCCTTAGGAACGTCGGGCAAATAGTAGCAATATTTCTAAGTGCGATGGTCTTGTTTGCAGCAGCTCTAAATAGTTTTAGATATGTTCCAAATATGGGTCAATATTTCCAGGACGAAAGGATACCCAACATTAAATCAATAGTCTTCTCACTAAAAGACTTCAAGAGCTCGTGTGGTGCCCTATCCGCTTTGAAACTATCAGAAATCTTTCTAGCTATGATGTCTTATTTGTAGCAGCTCTAAACAGTTCTTGACCTGTTCAAGATATAGGTCGATAACTCCAGACCTGAAGGATACTCAATAGTAAATCAATTGTCTTCACACTAGAAGATTTCAAGAGCTCGTATGGTGCCCTATGCACTTAGAAAATATCAGATATCTTTCTGGGTATAATGTCTTATTTAAAACAGCTCTAAATAGTTCTAGAGATGTTCCAGATATGGGTCAATATATCAAGGACTGAGAGATACCCAATAGTAAATCAATTGTCTTAACATTTAAGAACTCGTGAATTCTCTATCCACTTAGAAAATATCAAACAGCTTACTGGCTATTACATTTTACTAGTAGCAGCTCTAAATACTTCTAAAGATGTTCCAGATATGGCTCAATATTTCCAGAGCTTCAGGATATCTAATATTAAATCAATTGTTTTCACACTTGAAAACTTCAAGAGCTCGTGTGGTGCCCTATCCACTTTGAAAATACCAGAAACCTCTCTAGCTATGATGTCTTATTTGTAGCAGCTCTAAATACTTCTAAAGATGTTCCAGATATGGCTCAATATTTCCAGAGCTTCAGGATATCCAATATTAAATCAATTGTTTTCACACTTGAAAACTTCAAGAGCTCGTGTGGTGCCCTATCCACTTTGAAAATATCAGAAACCTCTCTAGCTATGATGTCTTATTTGTAGCAGCTTTAAATAGTTCTAGAGATGTTCCAGATATGGCTCAATATTTCCAGAGCTTCAGGATATCCAATATTAAATCTATTGTTTTCACACTTGAAAACTTCAAGAGCTCGTGTGGTGCCCCATCCACTTTGAAAATATCAGAAACTGTTCTAGCTATGATGTCGTATTTGTAACAGCTTTAAATAGTTCTAGAGATGTTCCAGATATGGCTCAATATTTTACAGAGCTTCAGGATATCCAATAGTAAATCAATTGTCTTCAAACTTGAAGACTTCAAGAGCTCGTGTGGTGCCCTATCCACTTTGGAAATATCAGAAACTGTTCTAGCTATGATGTTTTATTTGTAGCAACTCTAAATAGTTCTAGAGATTTTCCAGATATGGGTCAATATAAACCATCCAGAACTGAAACAAATTAGTAAGACAATTGTCTTCACATTAGAAGACTTCAAGAGCTCGTAGCGCTCTCTAGAGATGTCGTCCAGTGTTCCAGACTTCAGTTAATATAACCTAACCTATCCTTCTTCCTTCAGTTCCTTATTCGATAGGGCCTCACGATTTTTTCCCACATTTTACTCATTTTAACCTATAATGCGTTTACCTAAAAGAAACACATTCTGGTAGGTTTAATACTTGAGGAGGGATGCAGTTTTGAAAACGAAAAATTTTGCTTCGTAGAGCACATTGATCAACTTTGGAATATCCAATTGATCGGAAAAGCTGAGAATAAATTAAAACGTATCAAGTTAAAATATTATTTGAGACGCAATTATTGTTCGTTTAATTTTTTTTAAATCACTTCCTTGGTACGCCACTTTGTGGGAACAAAAACAGTTTATTTTTTCCCAATTAGTCTGTTATCACAATCACAAAGGTTTGATAATTTTGCTTATTAATAACTTTTTTTGTTGATAACCATTTTGTAGTTTAGCAAACTCAAATTGCTTCCTTCCCTTATAGTTTGTGTGCTAATGGGAAAAATACTTTCAAAATATTCTCACGAGAAACACAAATTTATTATCAATTTTAGTGTAATTTTACAAAGATAATTTGTAGATAACAAAACATGTGGTGTAAGTAAGAAAACTGATTGGGTTTATTTTGACGAACCAAAAGATTTTAGTCGTCTTCGTACTCGAAATCGTAATCATCGTCATCGTCGTCATCGTCGTCATCGCCGTCATCAGTTGGTATCTTTTTGCCAAAAACGGTGCAAGTTTCATTGTCAAAAATTACTCTGACCCATTGGTCTTGTTGAAGGAAATGATTTCCACGTCCTATAACAGCTTGCCATTTAAATTCAGGATATTTGATTTGGAGAAATTTGACTAGCAACTTCGCTCTGTCGTTTCCATCTTCTTTCAAGGAAAAAGTTCGCTTTACTGCTTCAGCAATTGTCATTTGGACATCAATCGACATGTTGGCAGATTTTTCAATTGTGACCTGCAAAAAAATTGTTACAGAAGTGATAGGGATTTTAAACTCAATTTTTACTCTTCTAGGTGTGTACGCTGATTTATCAGCTAGAATTTGTTCACCTTCTTCATTATACAAAATTTTCTCAACCTCACTTGGTAGTTCATAATCTTGTAAGGTTTTCACAAAAGCATCAAAGTCTTTCATAGTGTGCTTACCATTGTTGTACAAAATCATGGAACCGTTGCCATGTTCCAGGATGATCTAAAAGAAATTAATTTGAGTGGTTTTATTGCGACTCTTGGATAACTAACATCTAAACCATCGTGAGAAGTTTGTTTTCTTGCTAAGCCTCCATCTTCGTTGTACTCTTCTCTGCTATAGACGACTGATAGGTTCAACCGTCTCGCTAATTTTAGAATATTTGATATTTCTTCTTGTGGAATTATTTTAGGGAAGTCTTCATCACTTACATGCCCCTAAAAAATTAAAAAGGCGTAGCCATTATGTGTGCCAAATTTTAGAGTTGGAGCTTAGAAATTATTAAATTAGAGATTAGCTTGTATAAATGTATAGGTTAGGTTAGTTTACAGTGATGATGAGTTAGCGAGCCTGAAACGTCCTGGCCCCAATGCAGCACTGAATTCTAACTTTTGAATCTAACCGAACATGCCTGCTTGGAGGCATATTATTTAGTTCAACTCTGTACATAAATTAAAGGTTGCATGGAAAGACGTAAAACTACAGATAGGTTAAGTTATGATAGGTTAGCTTAAGTTAGGTTAGGTTAGGTCACAGTGATAATGGGTTAGCGAGCCTAAAACGTCTAGGCTCCAATGTAGCACTGACTTTTAACTTTTGAATCCAACCTAACGTGACTGCTTGGAGGCATATTATTTAGTTCAACTCTGTAACAAAAGGAAAGGTTGCATGGAAAGACGTAAAACTACAGATAGGTTAGGTTATGTTAGGTTAGCTTAAGTTAGGTTTGGTTAGGTCACAGTGATGATGGGTTAGCGAGCCTAAAACGTCTAGGCCTCAATGTAGCACTGACTTTTAACTTTTGAATCCATCCTAACGTGGCTGCTTGGAGGCATATTATTTAGTTAATCTCTGTATCAAAATGCAAGGTTGCATGGAAAGACATAAAACTACAGATAAGTTAGGTTATGTTAGGTTAGCTTAAGTTAGATTAGGTTAGGTCACAGTGATGATGGGTTAGCGAGCCTAAAACGTCTAGACCCCAATGTAGCACTGACTTCGACCTTTTGAATCTAACCTAACATGGCTGCTTGGAGGCATTTTATTCAGTTAAACTCTGTGCCAAAAGGCAAGGTTGCATGGAAAGAGGTAAAACTACATATAGGTTAGGTTAGCTTAAGTTAGGTTAGGTTAAGTCACAGTAATGATGAGTTAGCGAGCCTAAAAGGTCCCGGTCCCAATGCAGCACTGACTTAATTCCAACCTAGGTCGCGTTAGCAGCGATAGCAATGGAGAAGAGAACTTATAGTCACCAAGATTCTTACCTTTAATTCTAAGGGTTGAATTCCGAACTTATTAATTTCCTTTACTGTACCATTTTTATCAGTAATAGTTTCAGAAAACCTAATAGTGGCGTTGACATTGTTCAAACTTTTCCGAAACTTATCGAACCTTTCCAATTCTTCTTCAATTATCGTACTAGGAGATATCGATGATGTGTCATTGGTCTTAAAAATAATAACATTAGCAACAATAAAACGGCCAAAATTGTGTACTTTACCGTGGTATTTGTCACTTTGTGAGTTTCCTCAGCAAGAGAAAACGTACAAAAAACTAAAAGCAAATATATCCTAACGTCCATTTTGGTAATCTAATTAATTTTCAGAGAGTTAACGAGATGTTAATTTTTATGTCATCTAATCGAAAACATTTGACCTTTTATAAGGGAAACATTCGCTTAATAAATGTTTAAAGAAAAGTTTAATTAAAAACCTTGATAGCTCTCAATTTTTATTTTTTAATTATGTTGACTTTATCAAGGTTAAATTTTTAGTGATAAACTTTTATCGACTTTTAAATAATTTAAATTTAAAAAAAAACGTTTAATAGAAACTAAGCTTAATTAATAACATTCGAGAATAATAAGTAATGATTGTCGTTCGCTTGGAGTACTAAACATTTTGAGTATTGGATCGCAAAGCCTTGTGTGTTTATTACGTGCCACGTAAATTTTCTGTATTTTCGAGCGTAGTTTTCTCTTAAAACTTTGGTTCTGTTGACTTCTGCTTCGTTGGAAAAGTATGTACTTCTGAGCATTAATACAGCATCTCTTTGCATATCACGTGTCATATTTTTGACCATACGAATTTTAATCTAAAAGACCAAAAATGTAATCGAGAAATAAGTTTTTTTCAAATTTACCTCTTGTCCATCCCCACTTGATTGCACGTCACCCTTAATTGAAATAGTAAATAAGGTAATAATGATTGTAGCCAAAATTAGAGAAACTTGAAAGAGATTCATTATTTTAGTAATAACTTAAATAGCGGAAATTAAATGTTCTTTATACCTACACTATTTGTAAAAAAATTGCAATTGATAATGATAACCTTATTAGAAACCAGTTGAATCTCGACTTAAATCGATTTAAAAAATTTGTGATACCAAAAACTCGTGTAATTAAATAAAATATTGTTTACAGTTCAATTGAGTTAATTTTAAACTAATTCTAAATTCAACAAAAATTACTTATAATTCGTTGAAATTAATTGTCATTCAAATTACGTCTCTGTATCTGATGTGTAGGTAATTAAATTAATTGAAAATCATATACGTGTATTTTCACACGTCTTCGTTGATTTCTTTCGAACTTTAGAATTACTAATTTTTTAAAAACCCAAGTTGCTTTGAGACGTCTTGGAAGTGCCTTTAAATAAAAAATTAATTAAAAATATTATTTTTTAAATGCTAAAATACATACCTCTTTTTTATATGTTGTATAGTGGTAATCGGTTGAACTGTTGAACACTGCTCCTTATTACATACTTATCAATGAATAAAGCAAAGAAAATATTTGCTCAAGATGGCATAATGTGGCTTTTGATTGGTCAACGAGACAGTACCGGATCCATGTAATGTAATGAGACTTTAAATAAACTTTTAATCTGCTCGAAGAGATAATCGTTTATTAAAAATAAAAATAATCTTCTTTTGCTCCATTTGAAGAGTATATCGGAAAAGTCGTACTACGACTCAATTTTATTGCAAATGATAACTAAGTCGTTCTTCCTATAAAATTATTTAAAATATTTAGTATAAGAAAGGCACCTCAGTAGGCAGAACAGAACATGCCTGCTCAAAGTAGGCGATGGTGCCTCCAGGGGTTTGCTGGACGAAGCCTAGGGTCTTCCTATCGACTGTACAGGAACATTCAGAACAATAAATTAAAGGAGTAGCAAGTAAACACACATTTTCTCAAACGTTGGTTAATATCTGCCCTAATCACTTGATAGTCATTACAGTCATCAAAAACTAAAAGAATGGATGTAACTACCAAAGGGTCTCAAAAAAAAGCTTCCTAAAGACAAATATGCCTAGGAATTCAAGCTCTACAACTTGAAGCACCGAGATCTGGAATATGATTTATAGCCGTTACACCGTTTGCAGTTATAGAAAGAGTTATGTTATCCTTGGATATAAAAAATTTCAGAGATGTGCTCACTAAACCACCAGTCCTGAAGGGTCTGAGCGGGAACTCACTGAGAATCTGCTTGGTACAGCAGTACCACAACAGTTCTGTGTATAAAGTCATTTTAAAAATGCAATGAAACGAATGGACCACTCACATATGCAGCAGAATACTGTGACCAAGATACTGGCCCTAAACTACCATTTTGTTAGGTCAAGAGGAGCTAAGGATTATTTTAGTACTTTCTGGAATTTTTATCATCTGTACTTTTTTAAATACGAATTATTTAACAGTATTTTAGAAATTGTTAGGTATTGCCTGAAGAATAGAACGAAATGTCATCACATTGATTTTTTCGACGTGACTGTGTCTGAGCGGGAACTGACTGAGGATCCTCTTGGTACGGTAGTACCACAACAGTCCTGTATATAGAGTCATTTTAAAAATGTAACGAAACCAATGGACCACTAACATATTCAGCGGCTGACTGTGACTAAGATACTAGCCCTAAACTATCAGTTGGTTGGGTCTTCTAGAGAAGCTAAGCACTATTTTAGTACTCTCTGTAATTTTCATCATCCATACTTTTTTTAATACAGACCTAATTATTTAACAGTATTTTAGAAATTGTTAGGTATCGCCTGAAGAACAGAATGAAATGTCATCACATTGATTTTATCGATGTGACTGTGTCTGATCGGGAACTGCCTGAGAATCCTCTTGGTACAGCAGTCCCACAACAGTTCTGGTATAAAGTCATTTAAAAAATGTAATGAAACTAATGGACCACTTACATATTCAGCGGCACACTGTGACTAAGATACTGGCCCCAAACCATCAGTTTGTTGGGCTAAAAGGAGCTAAGCATTATTTTAGTACTATCTGGAAGTTTCGACATCTGTAATTTTTTAAATACGGACCTTTTTTAAATATTTAACAGTATTTTAGAAATTGTTAGGTATCGCCTGAAGAATAGAACGGAATGTCATCACATTGATTTTTTCTACGTTTCAGTGGCATAATTAGCATATTCCTAAAAAAAATAAATACGGTCCTGAATGTACCATGTTTTTCTTACTTATTACCTCACATTGATGTTTTTGATTTTTAAAATTTTTTAAATTTATTTACAATCAGTTAATCTGATAAATTAACCTTAAATTACTTAACAATGTTATTGTTGTTGTTTATAAAGCTACGATAAAAATAATTAAGAAATTCAGAAATAAAAACATTAGGTAATATGGTCGCTCACCTAGAAAAATAATTTGTAACAGCGATCATATAATGGACCTCTCTTGTAAAAAATGGGAAAATTTTTTATTCAATAGTATATTACGATACTAGGACGTAAAATGATTTTTTACGGTCGAAGGTGGGTTCTTGAGACGAGGCGTTAGCCGATACAATCGGTCTTAGCATAATTAGAGACGTAAAGTAGCATTTTTCAGTCTTTATACCGTCAAGTGGTTGCTAAAAATAGTAATATGTTGATGAAAAGTTCGAATACGTCCGATAAATCGAAAGGTAAATTGTCGCTTTTTAGCGCTTCTAAACGGCATAAATAAAGGGTTATACTTGGTGGTATTATGTAACCAAGAGAATTAGGTTGTGTTGGACTTTTGATTTGCCGTTCGGTGACTCTTCATAGTCAACCCCCATCAATTTGTTCAAGTTTAGGTGAAAATTGAAACAAATAGTCTACACCATTTTTGTTGATTGCCTTTGCTGCACTTTTCAGGAGACATACGAATCTTCAGCTAGGGAGCAGGAAAGATCTCGTTCAGTGTGATGTTTTTATTATTAAATAATTAAATAACACTTTGTATATTATAATAATCAATTTAAGTCCATAAGGCTATCATCACATGTCATGTTTAATCACTTAATAGAGTAATTTATATATAGCAAATAAGGTCGTAGTTAGTCGAGTTGAGTAACTTTTAGTCGTTACATAAATCTGCACGCCAAAAATGTATTTTAAAGTCTTATTAATTATTGGTTTTATTGTGGCCACAAGTGCACAATTTTACACACCACCAGTAGATAATGGACCAAGAGTAAGATAATGTTGTATTTTTTAATAATATTTTGTTTAAAATCGAATTACAACAGGTTTCGATCGGAGCTACTCACGATGTAACACCGAGTATGGAATTGGATGCGTCCGATTTTCTCAAAGCTGCCTTTACCAGCAATGCTCGTATTACGCCAGAAGAAGCTTGTCGCGTTTTGAGAGAACAATACAACAATAAATATAGCACTTATTTATGGCACGTTGTTGTTTATAAAGCTTATGCAATCCAGTCTCTTAAAAGTATTGAACTGTCGATTGGTAACGACCATTATTATTTGTTTGCAACTAAAAAATAAATTTTTTATTGTGTTAAGTAACTTTTATAAACAATTTTATTGGTAATTAATAAAGAAAATTGTTTTCAATTAAGCAACGCTTCTAAAAATAAGTGGAAATTTCCTTTAGGCTTTTCTTGATAAATAGTGATAATTAGAAACTTAAAGATATATCCGTTTACGATAAACTTCTTATCAAGTTAGCCAAAAATTCTTGTATAGTTGACGGAATTATGATTAAAGCGGTTTTCTGAGAGACCTACATTTTACTAAAGTAGTAATGACTAATTTAATTCATATAGCTTTCTTATTCGCAACTAGCAATAAAATTAGTGCTCTGTTAAATGAAGTTTTTGTGGAGAAATGAAGATGAGATCAGAAAACAGAACCTAGGCTCTCAATTTAATTTCTCTTGATGTTTTAGTGTTCATCTCTTGTTCAAAAGCTTACCTGAGCTTTTCATTTTTAGCTTTTGACTGCCAGGGAGAGGTGGATATTAGAACACAGAGAAGACAGAATAGAATAGGAAGACCCTACCCATAGGCTCCTTAAGTAAAACCGAAAACCTAGTTCCTAGTAAGAAAAGCTTACTAGGTATAACACAAAATTTCAATTTAGGGCCTAAACGACGCAGGGCTAAATTAACATAAGCAAGCTCCTGCTTTAGGGTGGCACAGAAAAAGGAGCACGACCTGAACACGTAGGCGACTGTTTAATACATCATAATCAAACTTTTAGGATATTTTTGAGGTAAAGAAGTGTGAATAAAAACTGATCTTTTATCCAGTGGCTGGTAATTTTTCAAACAGTTCTTAACGATTCTTAAAAAAAGCCTGCAAGTTCCGGGAAACACACCAGCGTATAAGCCTTAGTTTCCCAAGGTTTTCTACTGGCAATTGAGACTTTTAGGATTCCTTAGAGTATGATATACAATTTACATAACCACGGCACCAAATTTCAAGTTCTTAGAATTCCTAGAAGAGCTTCATTAATAATTTTAGAGGTGTATCTGTCCTATTTTATGACCACCTCCATTCGGTCTCCTATAAGAAGGTTTTCGGATATTTCAGATATAGTGATAGTCTCTTTCATTTTCCAATTTCCTGTATATTTCCAGGCAACTTCACATGAGTTTCAAGGGCACTAACTTTTGTCTAAACTCGCTAACCTTGTCTTACAACGTAAGTGTTGTCTTACAACAATTGATAATTAGAGAGATAGTTAGAGTGCCTGTTGCCACGTCTTCCACAGCACCATCTTGTTTTCGGTATTTAATTCATTTTCATGAAGCTGAAACTGTAGGCACAGGTTTCCATCTTTTGGTCTAGTAGCAGTATTCAACATCCTAGCCTGATACTCCACCACGGATGAAGAACGCTCGCTGGATACCGATCCGTCGAGGCTCACTCGCTCACTCTCCGTCCGGATTGGTTCTAAGGTTGAGTCCCGTAAAATTTTATGAATTTTAAGCCACCAGGGAACCGAGTGAGAGTTTTTTTATTCTACCTGTCAATATTTACCACTGAGGTCAGAAAAATTATTTTTAAGAGAGCTACAAGCCCTATATCTTTGTAAAAGTCGAGTCGATACGTCCTTTAGTCTTCAAATATACAAATAATGCTTTTAGAACCAGCCGTTTCGGTTGGGCTTTGATGAATCGGCCAGTGAGTCAATCAGGATTGATTATGCTTGGTACTTACCTGTATCTAGATAAGAAGGCATATAAATAGATTGCAATTGTATTTACTGTATATGGAATTCAAATCTCAAAATTCCAATCATCTAAGGAGCACCTACCCAAGAACCTTGCACCTACTTGCTGCAGCAAGCAGCGCTACTGCAGCAACACAATTCCACGATGCGAGGATCTTCCACTACATAACAGGAATCCCCGATTCCGATCACCCCCAACCCTCAGACGTCTAAGACAACTGACAATCACAAACCCACAACAATCAACCCCATGGTTTCAGTAGAGTATGTAGGTCTTAGCACCAGTAAGCACGACGCTACGTGATAGGAAACTTAGACTACCGTCAGAGCAACCTATCTCTAGCTCACAGGACCATCCTAACTCACACCTACTGCCCAACTCGTAACCAATTACAATAATTCTTGCTGTATGATTAAAAGCTCTCTCAGAGGGCGAAAACACGGGTTGTGGCAGAAAGCTTACACTACCGTCAGAGTGGACTGTTCTTGGCACGTGTCTAACCTCCTGTTCTTGGGCCTATATCACCCCTATATGACTCTCCTCAAGAGATACTCCCCTTAAGCGTCGCACCCGCCCTGTCCAGGTATCAGAGCCCTGTCTGATTCCCGCAGAGACCCTCAATCGGTCTATCAAGGGTCCTCACCACATGACCACCAGGCTCTGAGTCACTGGAAAAGCCTATCTAGACTGCCGGTGACAAAGACCTGTCCGGTCTTCTCCTCCTGACATCAGGCTCACGTCGCAACTGGACTAGTTTCAGGATTATCCCTGACAAGGCTTCGGCTGCTGGTTGTGACTTCCTCGCATCAGTTTGGTGATCTTTCTCGAAACCACAAAACGTTCTACTGATAACGTTCTACTTAACTCTACAGACAGAGTTAAAGTGGCTAAAAAGACCCGGTGCTATCGTCTTCTCCATGAACAAAAGATGTAAGTACAGTTGCAAACTCAAAGTAGGATGTGCTCTAACAGACTCAGGTCAGGATGTAAACTTGCATGCTCAGTTCTTGGACCTAAGATTGCGGTGGGAGCAACTGACTCAGTCGTTTATCTGCTTATAGCCAAACTCATTTGAAATTCGCCAGATAATTAACACTTCCTAGCTAATTTTTGGAGTGTGGAGGATGGTGGTGTTCCTCTTGCCTGTGGTTTCCAAAGAAAGAACATAAATCGTGTTCAGTGGGCTTAGACGAAAGTCAGAGCGGGCTTCCATCTCGTTGAATGGTTCCTCAATGTGTGTGAGGGGGCTGCGCCCCCCAAACAATCCTGTTGGAGCGACTTCAGTATGATAGTTGTCGAAATTGTTTTGTATATGGGGCCTCTAATAGTCATTCGGCCCTGTTTCGACGTTTAGACGAAGAAGCTGATCTCAATTTGTAGATATAAACTTGTATTACAATTTGTTATGTCAGTGATGTAACGGTATGATAGAATAGTAGAATCTTCTCCAATTTATCTATAGAGGTATATTTTCAGCTTACGACACTTTAAGCCTAAAGCCAAAGTGACTTTCTTATTTTATATCCTTCAAAAAGAGCAATATGAGGATTTTAATAGCTAATGAAATATTTTTAGACATAATTCTTAAGAAATTTTTGTTAGGTACCTTGGGAATGGGAAAAAATCAGTTAATTGGAAAAATCAAACAATTGTTAGCAAATTCTATATTATTTTCAACTAATTATCTAATCCAAGAATATTAAAATCTTGGAAAATAATACGAAATTTGCTAACAATTATATTTGATTTTTCCATTTAACTGATTTTTTCCCATTCCCAAAGTACCTAACATAAAAATTTCTTAAAAATTATATCTAAAAATGTCTACAAAATTCCGTTTGTATATTTTCAACTATTATCTAATCCAAGAATATTAAAATCTTGGAAAATACAAACGGAATTTTGTAAATAATCTAATATCTAATAATAGTCCCACTTCCTTCCGGAATTAAAGAACTCACATAAATTAACATTATTTTATTTTTTTAAATTTTACCTTTAGGTATACCTATCGGAAGAATATACGCATACCTAAAGATCGTTATTTAAAAAAAAATCATTTGGCTGTGATGAGTAACTTTTGAGGTATTTCTTTATTTTTTACTTGATGTGGGTGATTAATCCTAATAAATCTATCACCTTTGTACTAGAAGATATGTCGTCACAATTAAGTAAACCTTGTCCGCTTAAGAAGAAAGGAATTACCTACAGAAAACCAAGAATTAAGTACCTATCACTTTAATCAATTATATAGCTTATTCAGACTCTCTAAAGTCATTTTGAATTACATTAAGGGCCGTTTTACATGGACTAGATCTCGGACTGAAATCGTAGTTCTGAATCAACTCACCAAGAAGGGGAAGCACAGGAATCTAAGCTTTAACGTCGTGCGTAGAAATTTCAACTCACGACAGTGCACGACGTTAAAGCTTAGATTCCCGTGCTTTTGCTTCTTGATGAGTTGATTTAGATGTCACAAGTTCGTACGACATTTAGTCCATGGAAAACGGCCCTAAGAGCGTGACAAATGCATGAGTATACGTACAGCCATTTTCTTGTCAAAAGTTTTATTATTTCTTCATGAAGAATCATTTTGAAATACTTACTGAATTTTCCATTTTTTAAATTGTCTTCCGAACGATAAAAATTACTATTGCAATGGGTCCATTCAGACTATAGAACAGTTAAATGATCAGGAATTGATTATATAGCTTGATGATGGCATACTTCTTATGGATAGATCCCCTTATTCTCATTCCTCACCATAAAACAGTCAAAGAGAGAAGATGGAAGATTAGTCAGCTGCTTGAACTGATCACTAAAACTGTTTCGTCTGAATAAGCCCAATAATGATTACTGTCCTACTTATGTTTTGGTATAAAATGGTTCTAACAGCTATACAGAGTTGCACGGAAAGAATAACAAAGAGAAAGTAAAATAGAAGATTTCGGATCAAATGATGGAATACTTATAGGGCACAATAGAAGGACGGACTGTCCCACAAGCACGCTAAAGATGATCATGATGACTTGAGAATTAGAAAAATTAAACATCAACCTACCGGACCTCTCGGTCATATAGATTTAAATTGTAAAATCATACTTTGGTAATTTCCTGCTTCCCAATTGATTTTACAACAAAAATCTTCAAATGAAAGTTTTAGAGCATAAAATTCAGCATCTAAATCAATAAACAAAATTAATTTTGGATGCTTTAACGCCAGAAATGTAAGTTGAAGATTAACAGAAATAGCGATTGCCAAATTATCAAATGTTTGATGTTGATCGTTGAGGGTAATTAAATTAACTAAAACGAAAAATAAAATGTAATTTTTGGATTTTTTTTCTAAATATTATTTATTATTTAATTTCGATAATTAAATATAAAATTCAAAATTATTTTAACAGAAAAAGCCAGGAAAGTCTTGAATATCTCCGAAATTTTATATGATTTAAAGGGAAACTGGGAGGTTTAAATGGAAGATAAGACGTTAGGGAACAAAATACATTAGAAATTAAGAAAACAGTTTAAAAAAATATAAACAATTTAAAAAAATATACCATTTGCCGGTATTACTCCGCAGCTTGGGGTAATATCGGCCAGGGGTGGCAATTACCCAGAATTTTGTACATTGGTGGAAATCGCACACAAATGTTTTCTTTTTTTCTCCATTGGTACATTTAATGTGAGCTCATCCAGAAAAGGTCACACATCTTAGCCAGAGTTCTTGGTCTTTCCCAAATTCTCCGCAAATAATGCAAATGTCCTCGTTAACTTCGGCGTCTGACATTTTTCTTCTTCCCCATCACAGTGTTATCGTAGGTTACCTTAGCGTTTCTTCTGAGGTTTGGTTTCTGTTGTATGGTGTTGGTGTTTTTTTTTCTCCAAAACCATCTGAAATCTCTACCCAAAGATGGTCGGAATTACCCCATAAAACAATAATTTAATACACAAGAAATTATTTAAAAATAGCTAAATTTACGTGGGTTTTGAGTAAACTGAGTGAAAGAAATAAGAATTTAGTTCACTTTTATGCATACAAAAATTTTTACAACTTACACCCTTTGAAATAAGCAGCCTTTACCACACACTTTTCTTGTAGTAGTATGTCCTATTTTCTAAAAAATTACATAACTTGCTATTGCAGTGCCTAAACGACACGAACTTGTACTAACCCTTAAAGTTTGCTGTTAGGGTTGACCGGGGACTTAAAACGTTTCAAAATTTTAATTAGGGCCGGAAAAACTTAACGTCCGGAATTACCCCACGGGCCGGAATTCCCTCACTTTCCCCTAATCCAAAGATTGTCTGTTGTGGCTTCGCTTGTATTCACTGATCCATCTTATAATATTTTGATTTTTGAGCATGCCTTGTGTCTTGTACGAGAAGGCACAAAGCTACGCACATGGGTGATAGTTTGTGCTCATTGGTCAGCATAAGCAAATTTTTTTGGTTCGAAAATGAAAGTATAGAACAATTCGATATTGTTAAATATCTGTGGGTTTCTTCAAGTATTTAAGGGTTGCGGTAAGAGCGGTCGTATCAACTTAACTGATCAAGTATAAAGCTTTAAAAAAAATAATTAGTGCGGTATGTCTGCGGGTTATACGATTTTATTAGCTTTGTGACAGTTTTTAACACTTAGCCCTTGCGGTCGCGGTTTGGTTCCAGGTTTAAACTTTGGGTTCTATGTCTAATTCAAAAACGAACATTTCATTCCAATACAATTAAACTTATTACAACATAAAAAAATTTAAAACGCCGTCGCTTATTTGTTGGGTAATTTAAAATTTATTTTTTTAACAAAAACAAATTTTATATTACTTTGCGGTATAATAAGTATACGCCCAGGAACGCCTTTTCCGGTAAAATAACTCAAGCAAATTCCGCTTAGAAAGAAGCTTTACATTGCGCTCAAAATCCACGCAAACGAAGGGAATTACATAAAAACAATGCTACACCTTATGTATCCGTGCTTATGAATCGAGCAGTCCGCGAAACCGGCCTACTCTGACGCGCGTGCGATTTATATAATTATCTCTTTTTAACACAACGAAATAACAATCGGCCATCCTTTGCTCGCTTTATGGGAAGGCAAACCACATTTTCACCACACAATGCTTCCACTGATTACAACATTTCTGTTAAACTAGTTGTGTTTTGACTGCGGGTGTAAACAGATCTTCAGGAACAATTTGTTGGCGCGAAATTTTTGCGTCATTTAGTGCGCATGTAATAAATAGTTAACAGAGCAGCGCGATTTTTAAAAGTGAAAAATAAAAAAGTTTTTTTGTTCAACAAAACGTTCGACACCCTTTTTTATGTGCAAAAATTACCTTAATCGAATTTTAATTTAATTAATTAATTAAACGTGTTGTGAATCGCCGAAGACACTTGAAGCTCATACATGACAAGTCTCTGACGTAAAAACCCGGCGATTCCCGTTAATTCACATGAATCATCATAACATGGAAAGTCGTTTCATTTAACAACAAATAAATTCAATTTAGTTCTTCAAATCTGGTAAAGACTGATTTTTTTTCTTTTTTGGAAATTCTTCGAAGTTACGAAGATGACTAAAAAGTACGAAGAAAATTGTAAAATAAAAATCTCATGTTACACTTAAAGGAGTTGGAGAAAACATCAAATTTGTCTGATTACTCAGGTGAGACCTTCAGAAGAAAAAAACCGTTTCGAACTATAATAAGACGAAGGAGAAACAGTAATCACGCCGCCACGGCTAAAAAACTTGTTCTCTATGCATCTACCTATCGGCTTAACGAACTGCTACTCGGTGTCGGAAGAAGCGTGGCCGAAAATTTCAACCATGGAGCCCTCAGAGGGTTACGGAAGTAGCCAAGATCTCTGGTGGATAGAACACTTGATTCACGAAATACAAGCCGAACATCCGGGAGAATTAGTAAGAACGGGTAGTCCTTATTTGTTATGTTCGCAATTACCATCTCATTGGAGATCCAATAAGACATTACCGGTAGCGTTTAAAGTTGTTGCAGTAGGTGACGTTGGGGACGGTACGATTGTTACAGTTCGCGCTGGTAACGATGAAAATTATTGCGCCGAATTAAGAAACTGCACGGCTGTTATGAAAAATCAGGTCGCTAAATTCAACGACTTGAGATTTGTTGGAAGAAGCGGAAGAGGTAATTATCATTTTAATTATTTTGTCCTCTCACAGAGCGAGAGGAAGAAACCAAAAATGTCTTCTTCCTTTAATGCGTGGCTTAAAGCCTTACATGTTACTCGATGTTACTCTAAGCCAAAGGGAGTACTTTTAACGCAAAAGGGGGAAAAATAGCGGAGGATTTTAGTAAAATTTACAGTTACTTGTAATCGACGCTAAATTTTGCGCTCAATGCGGTTAAATTCGATTAACAAATGATCGACTCGAAAACTGACAATTGTTTGTTTTGTTTTTATGTCTTTTTCAGATGAATATTTGTGGTTTTTAGTTTATTGGCTTAGCTTTTTATGTGTACGTAGATATTGTATAATATTAAATTTAGAATTACGCGAGACAAAAATTTAAAAACAGTACAATTTAATTATAATTTAAGTCATGCTCTTAATAAGACATTCATTATATCCTTTTCATTCATTTTTTGAAATCCAAATAACGGTTACGAATCATTCATAAGTCTTCTTTAAAAATCATTCATTGTGGTTTGTATTGGATCACAATAGCCTTTAGAATGGTCCAATTTTGTTCCAACTGAACGTTCTTATCTTAATCCATAGTGGAGATCTTCGCAAGATAGTCTCTGAACTACCTATCTCCTAGCTTTGATGCACGTCCACTGTGCAAAGTTGTGCAAGATTTTTTACGGTTTTTCAAAAATTAGTTCACAATTTTCTCTTCTAATTATTAATTTTCCATGGATGAAATTCGAAAGGATAATTTTTTTACTATGGTAATGAAGCAGCAAAACGGACGACCAAATTATCTCCATATTTTTTCTAAGTTTCCTTGCTTGCAAATACAGTTGTGCAGACTTCAGCTATATTTAGTCCTGAAACTGAAGAAGTCCATCTCTTGGCATTGGCTATGTTTAATCTCATTCTTACTCTTTGCAAAAATCCCTCTAAACGAAGCAAAAGGAGCACTACACAATTACACATGTCTTGAGTAAATGGCTAAAGCATCAGAGCCAGGATGCGGTCTCTTGTAATGTTGCCTCTTGACTCAACATTCAAAAACATTTGTTTACTTTTAAATGCTACCTGGCTTATAAGAAAAAATTTTCAAAAAAGGCGAATGCGGTCTCCGGACATTAAAATGAATTAAGGTCCTGCTCCTGAGGCTAAAGCGTTAGCTAAACTTGCCGTGACGCTTCAACCATTGTTATGCCATCGACGTTAAATTAGCAATACACTGTAACTTCACGTTCATATTCATGTTCTAAAATAGTTGCACAACGTCACACCACATCACGGAAAATGTCAACTCACGTCGAATGTAAGAAAACAAAAATTTATAAGTTTGTCGTTTCGACGGAACGGTAATAACAGAATTTATTAAAATTAACTGATATCACTCTAGAGTTGCTGTAGAATGGTCCTGAAAGAAAGGGGTGTCAAACACTGTTCTTGGGTTCAAACTAAGCTCTTGAAATATGTAAAAGAACTTCAAGGGACGCTCTAAACTGCTGGACTGGAAGAAAACAAGCTACTGCTATTAATTAACTATCCAAAATTTTCAAAATTCAGACTGTAGATGATACGAAAAAAGGCTGTATTTTGTTTCAGTTGAAGCATTGGACTACGAACAGAAATTATTTTGCAAACCGACAATGCTGAGCCACCTGAAGTCCAACCTCTGAATCTTCTAGAACAGGATACCAGTTATAAGTACTGATGACTTGGTGTGTCCGCCCATCAAACTACAGTGTGCTTGGCAAAAGGGCCCTCTCAGGTTGAAGTTACTATTAATGATCACTTAAAAAACAAAATTACCTGCAACTTTCGTTCAAGAAATTTTCTTTTATTTTCTATAATTACTCAGATATTAGTTTATGAATATACGGTGTAAAAATGCATGGAATGTCAAGCGAAAGCGATGTACTTTTGATGTACTATAATGCGTTAAATTGTTTTTTTAAGATAGAAGCATTTTCTGATATTTTACCACAAATGCACACATAAACAACAATATTCTCTACAAATTTCGTCCTAGAAATTTTCATCTAGTTCAAAGAATTTTCCAGATATTAATTTTTAAATACGGGGGAAAATGTGAGCTCTGTCAAGATAGTATATTTTTTCTGTGGGTTAGATTGTTTTTAAAAGACTTGGAAGGACTTTTGTAAGTATTTACTGCCAATAAACTTGTAAACAACAAAATTCTCTACAACTTTTGTCCAATAAAGTTTCTTCTAGTTCAAATAATTTTCCAGATATTAATTTTTAAATGCGGGGGAAAATGTGAGCTCTCCTCTCAATATGGTATACGTTGTCTGTGGGTTAGATTGTTTTTAAAAGACTTGGAAGGACTTTTGTAATTATTTACTGCCAATAAACTTGTAAACAACAAAATTCTCTACAACTTTTGTCCAATAAAGTTTCTTCTAGTTCAAATAATTTTCCAGATATTAATTTTTAAATGCGGGGGAAAATGTGAGCTCTCCTTTCAATATGGTATACGTTGTCTGTGGGTTAGATTGTTTTTAAAAGACTTGGAAGGACTTTTGTAATTATTTACTGCCAATAAACTTGTAAACAACAAAATTCTCTACAACTTTTGTCCAATAAAGTTTCTTCTAGTTCAAATAATTTTCCAAATATTAATCTTTAAATACGGGGGAAATGTGAGCTCTCCTCTCAAGATGGTGTACGTTGTCTGAGGGTTAGATTGTTTTTAATGGGCTTGAAAGGACTTTTGTGATTATTTACTGCCAATAAACTTGTAAACAACAAAATTCTCTTCAACTTTAGTCTATGAAGTCTTCTTCTAATCTTTAAGAATTGCGGGAAATTCCAAGTTTGTCAAGAGAAGTATTAGGTACCTATACTGCATATTCATCAATGTAGTCGTTTGATTCTTCTGAACTAATTAGAAAATATTTTCCTATGATTTTCTGAATACGTCATCACATCCTCACTTTAGTGTAAAGTTTTCTTCTTGCTTAGAACTTTTAAAATCCCTATTGACAAGGATAACTAGCTACGATGCTTTTCTTTCGGATTTTCTTTCCATAACTTCAACTTTTAACTTGTGAAAAAATAAATTTTCTATTAAATATTTTCTTCTAGCTTTTGAAGTTCTTTTAGCTATTAATTATTAAAATGTGGGTACAAAGCACACGCTTGCCATTATTAAGCTCCATGATTCGATCCCGTGACCATGACCACGATAGCAGAAGTTAACATCTGTTTATGAGTTTTTTCCCACACACAGTGCTTCAATTGCTTCCTTTCTAATCGTATAATATGTTGTGGAGGTTGGGATTAGACTGGTCTTCTATCAAATTGATTCTTGATCAATGCGTACGCGTTGAAGCAACCCATATGTGGTGTTCAGTAAGAAACAGGCTGAAATTGGAATAGGTAAGAGTAAGAAGAAGAGTCGACAAGTTCACTAATAAGTCTGAATTGTCATTGCATAACTTAAAAATGAAAGATTTTCCGAGTTTTCCACATCTACAGAACACGCAGAGTAGTTGTTAGGAACTTCTACCCTGGTTATTGATGGCTATGTTTTTTTGAAAAATCATCAGATACTTCTTCTTCTTCTTCTTCTTCCTCGTCGCCCATCGTTTCTGTATGAGCCAACCAAACATTTTTAATGCTTGCCCTGCTTTCATTTCGTTTCCAATCAAAGCGTTGTCAAAAAGATGAAACCCTTGAGATTTCGAAACAAATTTCTTTCCAACAATAAATCATTTTCGTCTAGAAACTTTTCTTCACATAACTTTTTTGTTCGGTACATCGAAGATATAAAAAATTAATTATTCAAATGGTCGACGTTCATTGCAGATACTTCAACAATGTTAATATGCTTAATTTAAGTCGTGAAAACGTGTGTGGCTTTAAAAGAAATGAAACTCGCCACATAATTTTTATAATCCTTGTGACATTAAGGGGCTGTTAATCATTTTCATAGAGTTAAAAGGCGAGTAATTTTACGTTAATATTCTCCATTGCTTATTGTTAAATTTCATAGACAGTTATTAAGTCGGAAGAATTATTTTAAAATGAAAAATTTTTCATATTTTTCCAGTTATTTTTGTATATTTGTTAATCTTAAGGATTTTTATCAATTTATTTTGCCGGTTGTTGTGGTTCAATGAGGATTTATAGAAAGGTGGATGTGGTTATTCTGACTTTTTTTTTTGATAATAAAAAATATACGTGTATGTGGAAGGTTTTAAATCGTCTTAAGATTTATTTTTATTATTAATTAATTTAAAGCGATTAAGTTTGATAATTATATAGTTGTGTTTTTTGGAAAAGACCCTCAAAAATTACGAGACCACATGTCAAATAGATACAATTTGAGTCAAAGCCGCCGGGAAAATTATACGTGTCTCCGCGTTTGTACACATATACTTTTTGTTTTTCGAAACCGCAATTTTATATATTGACCACATGTCTTAAAATTGTTTGCAATTAGTTTTGTATGTAATAAGTTTTAACGCGTGCAGCTTGTTAAGTTTTAAATTACAAATTTTCTTCAAAATTTGCGTACGGACTAAAAAAAGCTCAAAAAGCGCTACCAGAGTCACTGTTTAATTATATGTTTGAGTAATTCAATTTTTATTCTTAATCAACCGTATGTTTAGTCATTTGGTAGGAGCCCAAGGGCTTTATTTTTTATTAATTTAAACATTTTTAAGTCACAAACCATTATTTACCTAGTATAACGCTAGTGGCGAAAAACCTTTTCACAGCATTAATTAGCTTTTTTTGCAATATTTTAACTCTTCCGAAGGTAAATTACACACAGGATGTTTCAACAGTACCTGCACTAAAGATTAAACCTCAACTTTTGAAATTTCCAAAAATATTAAGTGCACGGTTACAGTTTTCTTAGTGCTACATCTCATTCCTACAGCGTGTTAATTTGCAAAGTTATAAAGGGCTATACCTCTGAAGCTAAATCAGTTAGCTAAAATCGCTCAAAACCGTTTCGATAGTATACAGGGGAGACTAGAATGGCGTAGTAAGTGATGCACTCTCACTTGCCTTATAGGCTTCAGCCAATGTTGAAATTCGTTTATTTAAGGACGTGCCAACGTACCATTAAAAAATGAAAATTTATGACGATTTTGGCAGCTGTTTAAGATCATATAGATAGGATACCACTTTAACATTTTTAAAAAGGAAACCGCAGTCAAAAATGTCAACTCATTACGTCACAGTGAGTGAGCCAAGTTGACCTGTTTTGAATAGAAAATGGTGTAGCGTGGTTCAGATTCATCACAGACCCATCGACTCACACCTCGTTTTGATCGTCATCGAGAGTAGAATCCAAATACACAATAATATACAGGGTGTCCCATTAAAAAAATTTACCTAAATCTTGTAACTCTACAACTATTTAATTTTTTTGTTATAGTTCCTTCTGTTTGTTGGCACACCTTGTACAAAAAACGGCTAGTTGAATTATAAAAGTGAATCAAACAATTAGTTTAAACAAAAAAGATCGTATTAAATAATATTAATTTAAAGCGTCGTTAAATAAAGTGGAAATCCTTGACGTATTGCTACATTTTACAAAAACAACAGGAAATAATAGAAATATCGAAAAAAGGTACCAATACAAATAAGTCCTTGATTATAAAATATGTAAAAAAAAAATTGAGAAGACCCCATTGTCTTAGCTTAAGTTTCAAGGTTAATTTTAATTAAATTTTTTTCAGGAAAATCCTTTTCCATAACCATTACACTATCGACAAGTCCACCTCAAATTGCAACGTATGGTAAAGCAATTAAAGTGACTGTGGATGGGCCGAGAGAACCAAGATCTAAAACGAGTAAGTTTTTCTTTTTAAATTTTCAATTTAATTCAAAGCCAACTGTTATTGTTATTTGGAGTAGATGAAAATTGTATTAGGCGAGCGTATTAGGCTACACAAAGATTATCATCAAAGGAAATTTTGTAGTGTAGTACGTGAGGGGTTTTTGATTCATTAATTATTATTAGGGGTAGTTTAAGTCTATTACGTTATGAGAACTACTTTGTTTACCTTTAACTTGATTAACTTGAGAATTTTGTGGATTAATAACAATAAATACCTTGTTACACGTTTTAAAAAATAATAGGCTTGTAGGTAATTATTTGTTAAATCGATCGATAATTGGATTTTCAGATTCGTGATATCTGTATCTATGATTATATAAAATCAGAAGCGGAATTACATTAAACAATAAAGTATTTACCGAAGGCTAACTGTATGAAAACGTATCATTACCAAGTGGTTTTGGTGGCTAATTTACTAACCTAAACTCGTTGCTACCGTCTTTCTTTTATTTAAAAAAAAATTTTTAATTTAAATTTTTAAAATTGAATAACTGTGTACGACACCCCGAAGCCTTTATCAATAAGCACATGGAATATGTTAGGGAAAAAATATTTTTTGGACACAACATATGTTTTTTTTAAACGACTTCAGAGATGTCGAATTTTTAATAAACAATGCATTTTGGATACTTTCGTGTTTCAGGACAATGGTTTTAAATTTTTAGCCAAATTCGTACTAATATTATAGGTAAATAAGGCATATTATTTTTCTCGACACCCCTAAGTAAAATATACTGTTTAAATTGATGTAATTTACAACACGCAAAGCAAATGGCATGTCAATTTTATTTTTACCAATTTTACAGTTCATACAATTTTTTTAATAATTTTCTTTTACTTTATTGATTCTTTGATTTGAGCAAACCTTTCTAAACACACACACCATACCCATACGAGGAATGTAAGATAAGTAGGATAAGATAATTTTCTATTACCTATGATTATAGACGTGATGGAGCTGAGTTATCTGCCCGGAGCTCCGGAGCAGTTTGGTGTGCGTTTTTCTATTTTTACTAATTCCAAAGTAAAAATATCAGCCAATAGGTCTATCTGGCACTTTTCCAGAAAGTGCAACAACAAAAAATAGGAAAAAGGGAAATATTGACCAGCTTTCACCTGAAAGAGTCAGAACTCAGAAGACTGGAAGCATTTGAGTTACCAAGCAAAAATTAAAAAAATGGAGGCTAAAGGAGAGTTGCATGGAAGGTGTAAGAAAACCAATGAGCTGCAAATTATTGTTTTGATAGAAATCACTGGAAAATGTGCATTAGACAGCGTAGGCATGGACTGACTACTTTTTCAGGGGTGCAAATATTTCTAGGGGCTCGCAATGTAAAATTTTGAATTACTTAGTCTTACGCCCCTGACGTTTTTGTAAAGACCCACCCGAGACCCAAGAATTATGGCCGATTATGGCGGTGTATGGGGATTATTTTATAACAGAATATTAACCCAAACAATTCCTGAAAGGTATAGTTGATCCATTAAAAATTAATGCAAAAAACTAAAGGCTTTTCTACGCTACCGATCTTGTAGTAAGGTAATTCTTGAAAATTCTAAGATCCTCGTTTGAATGAGTGCTAAAGCACTGAATACATCAGAAGTAATTTTCAAGATTCTGTATACCATAAACTGGGCATGAGTGGATTCCAAAATTGTAGATGGTCACCCTTACCTGTCGATCCTCTTGATTTACATATACTATACTCATACTCTTGTAGTCTTTTACAACTTACAAGGCACGACCACCGGCCAACCACTGCAGTTGGATGATTGCAGTTATCTCGAGACTTGAAGAAGCTTCACCTAGTATAAATCTAGATGCGCCATAATTTTTTAATTATTAATTTCGCGAGAGAGCTCGGATTTGCCATAAATTCAGGAACTTGGGACGCTGTAGCGCTCAGCGCTCCTTGCCAGTCCGCGTCTGATGACAGTGCTTTAAGGTTTTTTACCTCATAGTAAGAAAAAAGAGAAATAAATGCCCAGATTAAACATCAAAGCGACATATCGCAGATACTAAAACACTAGTAATGGAACACTGGAACGTAGAAAAATGGCAGTGTCAGACCGGCTAGGTCGGTATGCAGCTCGTGAATTGCCAACCGAACTAAATCTTTTGATTGACCTAACCATTTTCTTTTTAATAGAAGGCGAACCACATGGTTTCCCCTCCTGGATCTCATGCGGCGGTAGAAGTGTGGAACTCGCCTGAGAATAGGTCCCACACGGTTTCGTAGTTATTCATCTAGCCATTTTGATTTTACAGTAAACACTGATAAAATAGGCTAAAATGCCTAGATTAACTAGACCTACCTAACCTAACATAACCTAACCTAACCTCGTATAAGTGGTTTTTAGTGATTCAAGTGGCTTTCTTTATATCCTGAAAATTATTGATTTTTCAGAGAATTGAGGGTCAGTATCATAAAGCCTAGTCAACCGAAGGTTGACTCAACCGCAGGTTGAAATTATAAATAAACGCAAATTTCACTATTTTGTCCAATCATGTCAAACTAAAATGACAGCCAACCTCAGGTTGACTTTCAACCTCAGGTTGAGTTTCAACCTACGTTTATAATAATGACCCTTAGAGGGCTCAGAGGCCAAGTCACAGTAGTTCCCCACGGGCACAAATTAAGCCAGTCCGACCCTAGATACAAGTAAATTGTCTAACTTTGCCATTTTGTATTATCTGAAAGGAGTTTGGTGCACCTCATTACTAAAGACCAGCGCTTTTAATTTTCTCTTGATGTATGATTGGTTCTGAGGACGAGCTTTGCAGGAAGGGAAATAATTTAGAAATTGTGCCTATTAGAGCTATACTGGTCAAGATAAAGTAAGCTTATGGAAACTGTTACGGCTCGAGAGATGGCGGAGGGGGAAATCTAATTAGACTGTCCAGATACATCTTTTAAAGAAGAACAAAGTTGTAAAACCACGTCATTACATTACTGATCAAATTGATCAAATTGATTCAAAAATCGTAGCACAAATTCTTCACTCACTTGTATAAAATCTTCTCGATTACCAGATATGAGTTTGAGGGTTTGAACCCACCCAAGAAATTATGTAATAGATAAACAATGGATCTTGACCTCCGAAAGAGAACCAAATCCAATTTTCTGATAACAAAGTAATGGAAATTGCTTTAGAACGATGGTGGAATCGTTTTAGGAAGGTTTACAGTGAAGAAGAAGAATGTATAGGGGTTGGAGGGGTGTATTATTAATTTTAACACTTTTCTTCAGCAGAAACATTGTTACATTGTTTTTGACATCAAGAGTTATTTACTGAAGAAATTTTGCTGGACGACCGGGCCCATAGGTAAACACTTGAGGAGAAGACTTTTTTTTTCCTGATGGAGATAATTTTATGGAGAAGGGTCCCAATAAAAATCTCTATGCATTTGTTTACAAAAAAATTTAAAATAATTGAAGCTAGTTCTTGAGGAATTCGGGCAACTATACGCGCCCAACTTCTTCCATATGGAGCTTTTCGTAAATAAGAGAAATACTTTCATTCAACCCCTCGTACAATTGTATAAATAAATTAGTTTCAAATAGGTAAATTTTATGTGTGCAAACAAATTTACAGTTATTATCCATCAACTCCCACTATTTAGGTTCTTTATACGTAAAATCAACATAGTTTATGTGTCATATTTCCACACCAAAAACCGCGATTCAGATTGCAATTTGTGGTTATCATCAGTAAAAATATTTTATTAATAATAATAAATAATTTATACAGTTGACAAAAAAAAGTTTCTTTGTGTGTAATTGCTTTAATTAAGTTTTAAAATTATAAGATGCTGTTAATGGCTGATAAGGTAATTTCCTGTTTTGACGATAACGAGCAATTTGTGTAAAAAATATTTACGTTTTCCTCAACTGTTGTATGATGTGATGTTGTTACTTCTTGTAGTTGTAATTAATATTTTTAAACAAATTTAAACGCTAGGGCAGCGCACATTTATAGTTGGGGATGAACTAGTAAATAGTAATTACTTGGAGAATAATGAGGCAGTAATTGGAGCAATAGCAGATTTGTAAATTGGTAATCTGACGCATTTGTCAACGATTGAATCCTATATACGCGTGTTTGTGTATATTTATTGAAGTGCATATACATAATATAGTTGGAACGTACTGGATGGATGCGTTTATGTATATTTTGAATTTGTACTACTATTGTTTTAATGTATTTCCAACAGCTTGTACCATTAATTATTTATAAATCGTTAATTGACGTCATTTATATGTAATAAATATAAAAGGGGAAAATTCAATGATTTGTTGCTCTGATGTATTGGTTTTATTGATAATATTGTTATATATTGCATACTTATTCGATTTTATCTAAATTCATTGCCAATAATTATTTTTGTATTTTGGGGATTTTTTAAAATTCCGTTAACCTAATTTTTCCGACACTCGTAATTATTTAATTACAACTGGAATACTCCACGAATGGATCGGAGCTTTCAGATACATTTTATTAATTTGAAATAATTTTTTGTTGACTCTAGATACCACTCTATACCTATTCTCATAATCTATGATTGATTTTATTAGAAAGGGAAAGTATGTAAAAGCGTTTCAGCTCAACCCTGGCAGATATGAATTTCAGAGAGCGTTTGGCCATTTTTAGCTCATAGATATTAGCTGCCATATTATGTGAACTTCTGCCACCAACTACATTTTCCTTAGAATTCCAAATGAAATCTTGGATCTTGGAGTTGTTCCAGTTTTATATTGATATAGTATTCTTTCTGTACTATAATGCTATCGAAAACTCCACTAACTTATGAGCTACCACCACACTATAGCATTGCCCTTAAAGCTCAAAATCCAAGTGTTTAGATTTTTGATATTGGGGTGGAAAAATGTATATCAATTCTCGGAGCACTAGGTCTAGCTCTCTTTTATGTTATTATTATAATCGAGAATCGCACTAAACTATATCAGCTGCCACCATAGCATGATAGTGTTCTTCGAGTCTGAAATCTAAAATTTAAATGACAGGTTTGGGCCATACAACTCTGCTTACTATATTGAGATTGAATAGGTACTATGGACCTCTTTGCCCTGCTAAAACTCCCCTAACCTATGAGCAACCACCACACTATAGCATTGCCCTTAAAGCTCAAAATCCAAGTGTTTAGATTTTTAATATTGGGGTGGAAAAATGTATATCAAATCTTGCAGCACTAGGTTTAGCTCTCTTCTATGTTATTATTATCATTTATCATCATCGAGAATCGTACCAAAATATATCAGCTGCCACCATAGCATGATAGTGTTCTTCGAGTCTGAAATCTAAAATTTAAATGACAGGTTTGGGGCATAGAATTCTGCTTATTATATTGAGATTGAATAGGTACTATGTACCTCTTTGCCCTGCTAAAACTCCCCTAACCTATGAGCAACCACCATACTATAGCATTGTCCTTAAAGCTCAAAATCCAAGTGTTTAGATTTTTGATATCAATTCTCGGAGCACTAGGTCTAGCTCTCTTCAATGTTATTATTATCATCGAGAACCGCACTAACCTATATGAGCTACTACTATAGTATGATATTGTTCTCGGAGTCAACTTTCAATGGCGTTTTTGAGGTAATTAGAGCTCATGGTGCTTCCTATCTTGTTAGGGTTGCATAATAAATGTTAAAGACCGTTCTCAAGTCATTATTTTAACCAATAAGAACGGAAAGTTTACATGGCAAAAATGATTTACACATTTTTAAGTGTTGGTGTTTTCCAAGCCTCCAAGGAGCCTTACTCTTTTTCTTTGTTTGTTAAATTTAGTTTTATATTTTTTTCTACATCTTTGTTTTCGTTTGTATGAGAACGACCTGCAATGGTACATCTAAACAAATACTAACACTATAGATTTGGTAAACTAAAATATATCAAGAATACTCAACTGGACTAAAAGTGATGTCGTCAAATTTTACTGTGCATAGGTCTTGGAAATTTCTAATATGTAATTCAGTAAAATTACCTGACCACTTACTGGCAGAAATTAGCATAAATAACAAAGTCTATCCCATTTGTGCAAAAGACAAATAACTTGAGACTGATTTTTGATGATAATTTTACGTGGAGACCCTAACACACCACATTTCCTCTTATCAAATGTTTTATTTATCCGCAGAATTGTTTGTAAAACTGAAAAGACTTCACATCACCTATTATGTCAGGTTTGGGTGTAATCTTCTGGAGAAGATTGTTTCCTACAGTGCAGTTGTACTATAAAAAATTTTTAAATTCCACTCCTTCATATCTTCACCATAACTTTTCTTTCCTATTCACTCATGGCCTTGAAAGCAGATAGCAATTCCTTTTTCAGCCTTTTTCAGCATTATCTCGTATCTGGAACGTTCTTTCTGGGAAATCTAAATAATAATAATCTCGAAGTGGTGCTAGTGGGTCTAAGAAGGAACCTGCAGTAGTTTTAATATGCAAAAGGGTGTTAAAGCCATTGTTCACAGTCTAACAAGCTCTCATGTTCATTAAATTCACGTTCATTATGTGTAACAAAACGATTTTAATTTTTAACAAAGCTCAAATTAATGTTTAATTTAATTCATTGTTGGTTTTTCTAATTCTCACTTGAGGTTAATTAACGAGGTGTAATTTTTCCCTTGTTGCTCTCCTGTAAATTTTTAATTAACAAAAGTATTTACAGTTATAACTACACTGTAAATTAAAATTTAAAACAATTGTTAAAATTATTTTTATTATAAAACAATTTATTGTAAATGCAACTGCCATGTAGGCAATAAACGGAAGCCATCAGACCAATAGTGCAATGATTTCCTCCCCGTGCCATTTCCGTCACCATTAATACTAAATTATTTGTAGAATTTTGCGTTTGCTGATGACCCAACATCTGTTAATGATTTGTTCTAATTAACTCACACCACGACATGTAGTTCTGGTTAAACAGATTTGTATTACACGTAGCTTTCAATATTTCTCTGTCTGTTGATTATTTTGAATTTAACTATTTTATCTATCGACACAACAAAACTATTTTTTTTCTTTTTTCATTTTAGGTGGGACTCAATCATACAGGGCGTTGGGTATAGGTCAAAGACCATTTTTGGATGCACCCTTTACATCGCATTTGAGGGAGTTAGAAAGTTTAAGGCGAAAAGCGCCTCCTTCGTCCCAAGGAAGTGATACTTCACAAAGTCCTTTCAAGTTAGATTCACAAGGTGATCGATTTTTTTTATTATTATTACTAATCTTTTTTTCTTGAAGTGAATGAGCTTTTGTTGTTATAAGACTTGAATGAACTCAATATAATATTCAACAGGTTGTTACGTTTCAATTTTCTTATTATTACTATAAGTCCGACGGTTATATAGATAGAGAGGAACAGTATTATAATTTTATTGTTTTGTAAACCTATAATTTGGATAATGTGCTAAGACGAGTTGTATTTCAATATTGAGCTACCTGAATGATGCGATTTTAATGGCTTTTCTAATGTGTACCATAGTTTTTTTATACCATAGATTTTTGATTACTAAATTTTGTTTCATTTAGCTTTTTAAAATGGACAGACCTCACACAAGGTTTTTATGACTTTTTCCTCCAAACATTAGGAAATAAAATGACTTTATTAATTAAGCCACCGAATATAAAAATTTTTTGCTTAAACAAATTGGGTTAAAATTAGTGTCTTTGTTTTAAGACAAAAAAGGGCAGATGCGCGGTTTTAGGAAAAAAATTAAATTGCTTAATTTTTAGTCTTTGTGGGCAAATTGACAAGCTGCAAAAATATCTAAAACACTTGCAATCGATACAAAATGAACAATCAGGTGCTCATGTAGCACGTTATTACTTATTATTACGTAACTCATAGACGATTCCTCTATTGAAATATTAGATTTTAAAAATTATTGTTTTGAATTTAGTTGACCATTATGAACCATAGTGGTTTAGATATGTAGGAGAAAAGGAAGAAATAGGATTTCACTCGAAAACGGTGGGTCCTGTGGAAAAAACTATTTTGAGCAAAATGGAAGATTATCAAATTCCCTACAAGAATGTTCTTATTTATGTTTTCTCTATTTCTTATAGTTTTCGAAGTATCTGCTCGCAAAAATCATTAATGTATGAAAAATAAATTTACCTCACATAAAATAGTAAAGAAATTTAACGCTGTACAGCTTCTTTTCTGAAGACTTCCACTGTAAAACAAAGGGCTGAGGTGCTAGAGGGAAAAATTTCACGAATAACGTGAGGCAAAAATTTGTTTCGTACATTAGCAATTTTTGCGGGCGAATATCTCAAAAACTAAAGGAATACAGAAAAACTTTATCAAAATAATCTTGTAGGAAATTTGAGACTCTTTTATTTTGCTAAGAGTAATTTTTCCCCTAGAATCTAAGGTTTTCGAGATATAAGCGAAAACCTCCAAAACAGGACCATTTCACCTCTCTCCCTTCCTTAGCCATGTAGCTAGGACCTGGGACTTTTAGTATTTTAATTTTTTACCTCTTAACTAATCCAAGCACATTTCTGAAAAAAAAGTTTCATCCTCTTCCATGTTCTCTAGGTATAACACCTTTGTTGACTGGAACTAGAGGAATTAACATTTGTTTTGTGGACTGCAGTGTTATTTTGGAAGGACCCAAAAATAATTAGCGCCTTAGGCTCCAACATTCGTTAATCCGGCTCTGGTGGGGGGGGGTTAAATCATGACCCATACTTGACCCAATCTCTAGAAAACGTTTAGAACCCGAAAATATCATTAAATGTTTTCTGTGAGTTCAATGGAACCATCCAAGATCATGAAGCCTGCCTGTATATATTTTGGTAGCATAGATTGAGGGTAGTAGCCAGGACCGGACTAGACTAAAGCCTTAGGAGTCCAATCTCACAGCCTTTCATTACAACCTCTCTAATTATAGGTAGATATCACAAATCACGAGCCCCCTGTTGACCAATGTCTGAAGGTGCCAAAAGGTTAAATCCAGCCCTAGTAGTAGCTCTGACGATGTACTGTCACCTCGAGTTAACTGAATTTTCATGTCATTAAGATATCAGAGTTTTGTATTTTTTTCTCGTTGTTATCGAGCTAGCTACAAAGCTTCATGCAGCAGTAGTCTATTATAGTGTTAGGTTAGTTTAGACCAGGTTTGGTTAGGTTAGATCAAGTCAAGCTATGTTAGGTTAGGTACTACCTTTGGCGGTTCTATGAAGTCACAATCAAGGGCACGAAGGCTGGTTTTAGCAGGTAGGGGTCTGAGCCATCTCCACAGATAAATCCGGCACTTCTAGGCAATGCATAAGCTGTAGGACATGTGCTTGGATTTAAAGAGTTTCCCTTCTTTCGAAAAATATGTTAGGTTAAGGTATAGATTAGGCTTCTTCGATTAATAAAGAAAAGTTTAAAGGTTTTAGCAGGTAGGGTTCTGAGCCTCTGAGTCATATTCAGAGATAAATTCGGCACTCTTAGGCAATACGTAAGCTGAAGGAGCTGTGTTTAGATTTCGAAGATTTCCCTTCTTCCGAAAAAATGTTAGGTTAGGGTAGATTAGACTTCTTCGATTACTAAATAAAAGTTAAGGTTTTGGACTGTGTCGTGTCTTGTCCTCTCCCTTCTCGAAGACAGGTTTTAGCAGGTAGAGTTCTGAGCTTCTGAGCCATATTCGCAGATAAATCCGGCACTCCTAGGCAATACGTAAGCTGAGGGAGCTGTGCTTGGATTTAGAAGATTTCCCTTCCTCCGCAAAAAATTTTAGGTTAGGGTAGATTAGACTTCTTCGACTACTAAAGAGAAGTTTAGGTTTTGAATTGCGTCGTGTTTTTTCATCTCGCTTCTCGAAGGCTGGTTTTAGCAAGTAGGGGCCTTTGAGTCATATTCGGAGATAAATTCGCCACTCCTAGGCAATACATATGCTGAGGGAGCTGTGCTTGGATTTAGAAGATTTCCCTTTCTCCGATAAAAATGTTAGGTTATGGCAGATTGGACTTCTTCCATTACTAAAGAAAAGTTTAGGTTTTGAACTGCGCCGTGTTTTGTCCTTTCTCTTCTCGAAGACTGGTTTTTGCAGGTAGGGTTCTGAACCACCTTCGCAGATAAATTCGGCACTCTTAGGCAAGAGTAAGCTTAGTGCTTGGATTTAGAAGATTTCCCTTCCTCCGAAAACAATGTTAGCTGAGGATAGATTAGACTTCTTCGATTACCAAAGAAAAGTGTAGATTTTGAACTGCCTCGTGTTTTTTCTTCTCTTTTCTCGTCGGTGTCAGCTTAGCTAGAGTTTAAAAGTAGCGGGATCGTAGTTTTTAATAACCATCTAACCTCACTCTCGCTCTTTTTCATAGATTCAATAACAGTCAATTAAACAAACATAAATCGGCCTCATTTTAACCATTTCGACCTTGTTAAACCCATTGGAATTTTGATTGCTCAGAATGTATAAGCGTCTAATGGACATTCTTTCATTCTTTGCAACTTGGTGATTGTGGAACCAATCGGAATGCTAATATTTCGCTAAAATGCCATCGATTTTATTATCTGACACAATGGAGGTGTTTCAATTTTGATTTTGCAATATAAGCAAATTGAAACTTTGTGAATTAAAAACTGACACGTAATAAATGGACTAATTGCATCTTGCCCAAACATAATAAAACGTTGTAAAAAGCATAATAACTTGTGCTGAATTCTTATAAATAAATCATTCCTTTTGTTCCTGATTAACGAGTTGCTCAGGTGTAAAGCTGCTGTAAGCAACCGAAATTTAATCCGGTGTCTACTATCCGTTACAGAGCGTAATGTAAGATATATTTGCTGCTTCAGTAATTCCCAATCAGTTGTTAGTCTAAACCACAATTTTTATAAAGCTTGACTTTATTATCTATCAGAAAATTTTTGTGTAAATTGAGTAAGGTAACAACTTTCGTTTTGAATCACAATTTTTTTTAAAAATCGCACTTTGTAAGCTGGTGATTTTGGTTTAATTTGAGTGTATTTTCTCGGTGGCGAAAAACCATTTAAATTGAGTATGTTGAGGTTTGGAATCGATCAAAATTCTTTAAAAGTGAATTTTTGTAAAATTGAGTTAGTACTTAAAATGCTGGTAAGCAGTACACAATACTGAGTGTTCAAGCGTGACGTATAAGTTGTATTTTTCTTGTTTTTATATCCATAATTACTATGTAGTAGTTCTACAACAATCAGAATCTCAACTTTATTCGTTATTTTTATAAGATTCCATACTGTGGGAAGTTAACCTAAAATTGTTTTTCAATATAACGCGTCGTGCAATTTACTCCATTTATATTTGTTGTTATACAATTTTTTTTCTCTTTTATAAACTATGTGTAAATTTATTTTGCAATTTTAATCAAAAACTTAGGCACAGAAATAGCGTGAAAAAAATTCTGTTAAAATAGAAAGTTTAGTAATTTTACAACTTTTTATTTTTAATATAAATTTTATTATTATTTTATTAAGAAATAAATTTAAAACCGAAAAAAGCGTTTGGTTTCGAGTTAAGTTAAAACAAACTTTTGCTTCAACTCCAAAGTTATCCTTTGCAGTGTGTATTAAGAGAAGGTTTGCTCTTGACACCTCATAATTAGCTTCTAAAAGTAAATATTTTGACACCCCTCTTACGCTTATTAAAGTGTCAGAAAGACTTAATTAATAGTACACTCAAATTATTCGATGAATTTTAATTTAACTTTAGGTAACTTGCACCCTTCTTAAAACTTGCTCTACGCACAACAACAGATTTCCAATAAGCATCAAAATATAAACCGGAAGCTAATTTTCTTTAATACGTCCCGAAATGACCCTTATCTTAAAATCTCGAGACACCCTTTAATTTTAACTCAAAACACCGCCTTCTTTTGTTTATTCTATACCGATTGAACTAAATGATTTGTAGAGCATCACGAAGTGAAAAAAAGGCAAATTTAATTACATGCGAACCTTATTATGGGTGTAAAACGCGTGTTTTGTAAATTTTATAATAGATTTAGATCGCAGACCGCAGTTTCATTCATGAATCTGATGGAGATTGACCTTCCTTCAGGCAAACAAACCACAAAATTGAGGTTGTCTTGCCTAAACGATTGACTATATTCACTCCTTTTTTTTGGGCCCTAAATGTTAGATTCGACGACAATTTTTTGAGTTTATTACACTTATTTAAATTATATTGTTTAAATTTTCTTAGAAAAAAATTAACAATTTAAATTAGGCACTTGCGCCGTGTTATTTACTCGGAATCCTCTCTAGTTGCGAGTTTAAATATAAAAATGTAAATTATTCCGGGAATGGTTATAATTTTTTTTATTTTCATAATTTGGCGCCCAACGTGTGTGTCATGGGTATAATTTTTCTTAATCAATCACTTGATGATTTATTTGATTAGCACAATAAAAAAAGAACGGCAAACATTTTAGCGGTTCTTTTACCAAAACCTCAATTAAATGTTTACCTGCCCATTAGTAGTCTACCTGTAAAATTTTTACATAAGCGTCACTCTGAATCCACAGAAAAAGTTCACATCCATCCTAATTACTACTCCAAGTCACTTTTAGCTAAAAATCTACATTATTTGTTCATAAGACAACAATTTAAGAAGAAAGTACCTATATTTCTACTAATTGCATAGAAAATAATAGTAATAATAATTTAGTAACTTGAGTAAAGTGAGTTCAGGAGTTGGAAACTCAAACCTAAGGTTCGACGGACATGTAAAGGCATTGGTTCTTGTTCTTGTTGATTATACTAAACAACAAAGACCTTATCATCCTAAGGTGAAGTTAGAACGAACCTCTAATCATCTACCACCTTAATGCCCGAACCAGAATCTGAAAGTGAGTTCTACAGATGCGAACTCTAACCTAAGGTTTGAAAGACTTGTAAAGCAATAGGTTCTTGTTCTTGTTGATTATGCTAATCAGCAAAGACTTTATCATCCTAAGGTGAAGTTAGAACGAACCTCTAATCATCTAACACCTTAATGCACGAACCAGAGTCTGAAAGTGAGTTCTACAGATGCGAACTCTAACCTAAGGTTTGAAAGACTTGTAAAGCAATAGGTTCTTGTTCTTGTTGATTATGCTAAACAGCAAAGACCTTATCATCCTAAGGTGAAGTTAGAACGAACCTCTAATCATCTACCACCTTAATGCCCGAACCAGAGTCTGAAAGTGAGTTCTACAGATGCGAACTTTAACCTAAGGTTTAAAAGACTTGTAAAGCAATAGGTTCTTGTTCTTGTTGATTATGCTAAACAGCAAAGACCTTATCATCCTAAGGTGAAGTTAGAACGAACCTCTAATCATCTACCACCTTAATGCCCAAACCAGAGTCTGAAAGTGAGTTCTACAGATGCGAACTTTAACCTAAGGTTTAAAAGACTTGTAAAGCAATAGGTTCTTGTTCTTGTTGATTGTGCTAAACAACAAAGATCTTATCATCCTAAGGTGAAGTTAGAACGAACCTCTAATCATCTACCACCTTAATGCCCAAACCAGAGTCTGAAAGTGAGTTCTACAGATGCGAACTCTAACCTAAGGTTTGAAAGACTTGTAAAGCCATAAATTCTTGTTCTTGTTGATTATGCTAAACAGCAAAGACCTTATCATCCTAAGGTGAAGTTAGAACGAACCTCGAATCATCTACCACCTTAATGCACGAACCAGAGTCTGAAAGTGAGTTCTACAGATGCGAACTTTAACCTAAGGTTTAAAAGACTTGTAAAGCAATAGGTTCTTGTTCTTGTTGATTATGCTAAACAGCAAAGACCTTATCATCCTAAGGTGAAGTTAGAACGAACCTCTAATCATCTACCACCTTAATGCCCGAACCAGAGTCTGAAAGTGAGTTCTACAGATGCGAACTTTAACCTAAGGTTTAAAAGACTTGTAAAGCAATAGGTTCTTGTTCTTGTTGATTATGCTAAACAGCAAAGACCTTATCATCCTAAGGTGAAGTTAGAACGAACCTCTAATCATCTACCACCTTAATGCCCGAACCAGAGTCTGAAAGTGAGTTCTACAGATGCGAACTTTAACCTAAGGTTTGAAAGACTTGTAAAGCAATAGGTTCTTGTTCTTGTTGATTATGCTAATCAGCAAAGACTTTATCATCCTAAGGTGAAGTTAGAACGAACCTCTAATCATCTAACACCTTAATGCACGAACCAGAGTCTGAAAGTGAGTTCTACAGATGCGAACTCTAACCTAAGGTTTGAAAGACTTGTAAAGCAATAGGTTCTTGTTCTTGTTGATTATGCTAAACAGCAAAGACCTTATCATCCTAAGGTGAAGTTAGAACGAACCTCTAATCATCTACCACCTTAATGCCCGAACAAGAGTCTGAAAGTGAGTTCTACAGATGCGAACTTTAACCTAAGGTTTAAAAGACTTGTAAAGCAATAGGTTCTTGTTCTTGTTGATTATGCTAAACAGCAAAGACCTTATCATCCTAAGGTGAAGTTAGAACGAACCTCTAATCATCTACCACCTTAATACCCGAACCAGAGTCTGAAAGTGAGTTCTACAGATGCGAACTTTAACCTAAGGTTTAAAAGACTTGTAAAGCAATAGGTTCTTGTTCTTGTTGATTGTGCTAAACAACAAAGATCTTATCATCCTAAGGTGAAGTTAGAACGAACCTCTAATCATCTACCACCTTAATGCCCAAACCAGAGTCTGAAAGTGAGTTCTACAGATGCGAACTCTAACCTAAGGTTTGAAAGACTTGTAAAGCCATAAATTCTTGTTCTTGTTGATTATGCTAAACAGCGAAGACCTTATCATCCTAAGGTGAAGTTAGAACGAACCTCGAATCATCTACCACCTTAATGCACGAACCAGAGTCTGAAAGTGAGTTCTACAGATGCGAACTTTAACCTAAGGTTTAAAAGACTTGTAAAGCAATAGGTTCTTGTTCTTGTTGATTATGCTAAACAGCAAAGACCTTATCATCCTAAGGTGAAGTTAGAACGAACCTCTAATCATCTACCACCTTAATGCCCGAACCAGAGTCTGAAAGTGAGTTCTACAGATGCGAACTTTAACCTAAGGTTTAAAAGACTTGTAAAGCAATAGGTTCTTGTTCTTGTTGATTATGCTAAACAGCAAAGACCTTATCATCCTAAGGTGAAGTTAGAACGAACCTCTAATCATCTACCACCTTAATGCCCGAACCAGAGTCTGAAAGTGAGTTCTACAGATGCGAACTTTAACCTAAGGTTTAAAAGACTTGTAAAGCAATAGGTTCTTGTTCTTGTTGATTATGCTAAACAGCAAAGACCTTATCATCCTAAGGTGAAGTTAGAACGAACCTCTAATCATCTACCACCTTAATGCCCGAACCAGAGTCTGAAAGTGAGTTCTACAGATGCGAACTTTAACCTAAGGTTTAAAAGACTTGTAAAGCAATAGGTTCTTGTTCTTGTTGATTGTGCTAAACAACAAAGATCTTATCATCCTAAGGTGAAGTTAGAACGAACCTCTAATCATCTACCACCTTAATGCCCAAACCAGAGTCTGAAAGTGAGTTCTACAGATGCGAACTCTAACCTAAGGTTTGAAAGACTTGTAAAGCCATAAGTTCTTGTTCTTGTTGATTATGCTAAACAGCAAAGACCTTATCATCCTAAGGTGAAGTTAGAACGAACCTCGAATCATCTACCACCTTAATGCACGAACCAGAGTCTGAAAGTGAGTTCTACAGATGTGAACTCTAACCTAAGGTTTAAAAGACTTGTAAAGCAATAGGTTCTTGTTCTTGTTGATTGTGCTAAACAACAAAGATCTTATCATCCTAAGGTGAAGTTAGAACGAACCTCTAATCATCTAACATCTTAATGCACGAACCAGAGTCTGAAAGTGAGTTCTACAGATGTGAACTCTAACCTAAGGTTTAAAAGACATGTAAAGCAATAGGTTCTTGTTCTTGTTGATTGTGCTAAACAACAAAGATCTTATCATCCTAAGGTGAAGTTAGAACGAACCTCTAATCATCTAACATCTTAATGCACGAACCAGAGTCTGAAAGTGAGTTCTACAGATGTGAACTCTAACCTAAGGTTTAAAAGACTTGTAAAGCAATAGGTTCTTGTTCTTGTTGATTGTGCTAAACAACAAAGATCTTATCATCCTAAGGTGAAGTTAGAACGAACCTCTAATCATCTAACATCTTAATGCACGAACCAGAGTCTGAAAGTGAGTTCTACAGATGTGAACTCTAACCTAAGGTTTAAAAGACTTGTAAAGCAATAGGTTCTTGTTCTTGTTGATTGTGCTAAACAACAAAGATCTTATCATCCTAAGGTGAAGTTAGAACGAACCTATAATCATCTAACATCTTAATGCACGAACCAGAGTCTGAAAGTGAGTTCTACAGATGTGAACTCTAACCTAAGGTTTAAAAGACTTGTAAAGCAATAGGTTCTTGTTCTTGTTGATTGTGCTAAACAACAAAGATCTTATCATCCTAAGGTGAAGTTAGAACGAACCTCTAATCATCTAACATCTTAATGCACGAACCAGAGTCTGAAAGTGAGTTCTACAGCTGCGAACTCTAACCTAAGGTTTGAAAGACTTGTAAAGCCATAGGTTCTTGTTCTTGTTGATTATGCTAAACAGCAAAGACCTTATCATCCTAAGGTGAAGTTAGAACGAACCTCTAATCATCTACCACCTTAATGCCCGAACCAGAGTCTGAAAGTGAGTTCTACAGATGCGAACTTTAACCTAAGGTTTAAAAGACTTGTAAAGCAATAGGTTCTTGTTCTTGTTGATTATGCTAAACAGCAAAGATCTTATCATCCTAAGGTGAAGTTAGAACGAACCTCGAATCATCGACCACCTTAATGCCCGAACCAGAGTCTGAAAGTGAGTTCTACAGATGCGAACTCTAACCTAAGGTTTAAAAGACTTGTAAAGCAATAGGTTCTTGTTCTTGTTGATTGTGCTAAACAACAAAGATCTTATCATCCTAAGGTGAAGTTAGAACGAACCTCTAATCATCTACCACCTTAATGCCCGAACCAGAGTCTGAAAGTGAGTTCTACAGATGCGAACTCTAACCTAAGGTTTGAAAGACATGTAAAGCAATAGGTTCTTGTTCTTGTTGATTATGCTAAACAGCAAAGATCTTATCATCCTAAGGTGAAGTTAGAACGAACCTCGAATCATCTACCACCTTAATGCACGAACCAGAGTCTGAAAGTGAGTTCTACAGATGCGAACTCTAACCTAAGGTTTAAAAGACTTGTAAAGCAATAGATTCTTGTTCTTGTTGATTGTGCTAAACAACAAAGATCTTATCATCCTAAGGTGAAGTTAGAACGAACCTCTAATCATCTACCACCTTAATGCCCGAACCAGAGTCTGAAAGTGAGTTCTACAGATGCGAACTCTAACCTAAGGTTTGAAAGACATGTAAAGCAATAGGTTCTTGTTCTTGTTGATTATGCTAAACAGCAAAGATCTTATCATCCTAAGGTGAAGTTATAACGAACCTCTAATCATCTACCACGTTAATGCACGAACCAGAATCTGAAAGTGAGTTCTACAGATGCGAACTCTAACCTAAGGTTTGAAAGACTTGTAAAGCAATAGGTTCTTGTTCTTGTTGATTATTCTAAACAGCAAAGACCTTATCATCCTAAGGTGAAGTTATAACGAACCTCTAATCATCTACCACGTTAATGCACGAACCAGAGTCTGAAAGTGAGTTCTACAGATGCGAACTCTAACCTAAGGTTTGAAAGACTTGTAAAGCCATAGGTTCTTGTTCTTGTTGATTATGCTAAACAACAAAGATCTTATCATCCTAAGGTGAAGTTAGAACGAACCTCTAATCATCTACCACCTTAATGCCCGAACCAGAATCTGAAAGTGAGTTCTACAGATGCGAACTCTAACCTAAGGTTTGGAAGACTTGTAAAGCAATAGGTTCTTGTTCTTGTTGATTATTCTAAACAGCAAAGACCTTATCATCCTAAGGTGAAGTTATAACGAACCTCTAATCATCTACCACGTTAATGCACGAACCAGAGTCTGAAAGTGAGTTCTAAAGATGAAACTTTTACCTAAGGTTTGAAGAACATGGAAAGCAATAGGTTCTTGTTCTTATTGATTATGCTAAACAGCAAAGGCCTTATCATCCTATGGTGAAGTTATAACGAACCTCTAATCATCTACCACCTTGATGCACGAACCAGAGTCTGAAAGTGAGTTCTACAGATGAAACTCTTACCTAAGGTTTGAAGAACATGGAAAGCCATAGGTTCTTGTTCTTGTTGATTATGCCAAACAGCAAAGACCATATCATCCTAAGGTAAAGTTAGAACGATCTTCTAATCGCCACCCTAATACACGGCCCAGAGTGTTCTTCTCTCGAAAGGTATACTGAATAAAATGTATAATTAAAGAAAACGTGGTGTAATTTAATAAATTGGTAACAAGCTATATTAACAAAAGAATATGGTAAATCGCAGACTCATTATGTGCTCTATTTGGAGTATCTTCAGGCAGCTTTATCCTGTACTCGTCAGTACCTAGAATTGAAAGACTGACGAGAAATGTGGAAATTATTCAATTTGCAGAAGGACGATAGTTAGAAAAAAATCCCTCCGCAACTACATCAGAGCAGCTAGTGTATTTTTCTTCCTTTTAACCTTAAAATTAATTCATTGTTCTCATCGAACGTCTATTTGTATTTAGCATAAATCATTGTACCTTACCGATCGTAAAATACAAATAAATACTTTCATCAAGGTCGATATTGATGCAGTAAAATTTAAATGGTCGAAGTTAAATAAGATTTAAATCGAGTTGCAAATTAGTCACATCAAATTGAATACACAAAAAATTCTTAAGATCGGCAAGGTCGAATATTTTTAGAATATGTAGGTTACCATGTTTTGAACAGGTAAAAATTTTTTTTTTTTTCATTAAGTAAATTATTATGTTTAAGTGTAGGTGATTAGACGCTCGTTTTTTTGTGGGAAAACGTTGGGATGTGTTGTAAGACTTAATTAATTCAACTGAAGAGGTGAGTCTCATCATTATCACTGAGGGATATTTTTATGAGTAAAGTTAAGAGGAAAATTGAAGGTAATTTTTGTTGAATTTCTAAACTCACTAGTTGTCAATAATCCCAATGAATGGAACAAACGTATTAGAGGAATTACCGTGAATCCCTAAATTTTTTTCCAAACCCAATTTTTGACTACGTAAATAATTTTTCCCATATTCCTGTTGGCCGTGACTTTTACGTTTTTTTCAAATTTTCCCCATGAATAATTATTAAACTTGTAATTATATTTTTAATTTAAAAAAATTAACCAAATTAAATTTTATACAAACTTCCTTGCAAGTGTTTCAAACTATAATAAATATAAGATGCAAACTTGTATTTTTTGAGGTTTCTCATATCGCCTTTCAAAAATCACTCCCTTATAATAAATTTCCCATGAAATTTAACCCTTGAAAAGTAACTAATAGTATGACCAAGACAATAAAGTTCAAAAAACAATTGAGCCCGAGGAATTTATAAAAAAAGGTGTTATATTAGTCAAGTTTTAATAAAAAGAGCTTCGTTGTAGGTAGATGAATATCGAAGGTCTCCCTCTAGATGATGATGGAATAGGACCACCAGTTGTTTAGTAGTTATGTTAGTACCCGGAAAACATCCTATATAATTTGACCATCCTAATCTTCTTAGAAAGACGCGCCTCAATACATTTAATAAGATGATTTTTTATAACCATCTGCATCCCTAGAAAAAAATAATCTAAAACAAGTCCAAATCATGACTAAACCGATTTTCGCAACTTTTACTTCCTTTAAAAATTCCAACAAAATTTCATGTGTGTGTGTTCATTTTTTTAATTAAATGTGCGTTACAAATGTTAACAAATTATGTGTAAATTAATGAGTAAATTTATAATTATAGGATCAATTTTTTTAAGTTTTCTTTGAATAACGCCAACAACCTACACTCTTTTATTGCTCTGCTGACTGATTCATTTTGAATAAAAATTAATGTGTGACTCAAATTTAAATTACTACCAACATATTTTAATGTTTATTTAGACGATTCGCATAAAATTAATTTGGATTATTTTTAATTATTGCCATAATTAGAGAAAATTATGAGGTATTGTGTTTTGAAGGCGACCATTTTGTTTACTTATGGTTTACGCATGGTTTGCTTTTCTATTAGGAAACCGTTTTTTTTAAATTAATGGGTTCTCTTTAAATCAGTAATTGGGTTGCAGGTGTTTTATTGGAGAGGGTAAAAAAAATCATGTTGGGGTTCCTTACAAAAATAGTTTGTAGGGTACAGGGTCGGTTTTGGTCTTTGGGCAGTTCTTCCGAGAATTTTTTAGGCAAAACAATAAGACAGGAAAAACCTAAAAATAAATAAGTTTTGATCTATTTAAAAGCCAAATGTCCATTTATTCAGGTGCCAAGCCAAACGCTTTCCACCACTAAAGATTATGGAGAAAATTACCGCATAATTTTTTTTGTTGCTACTACTAATATTTTTAACCACTAAAATGTTGCTGGTTAACTGTCCATTGAAACAGATCATAAAAACTTCTGTACAGTGTTTCTGCGACAGTCTGATGATATGATGATAATGCTACGCTACGCTACTTCCTCCTGTTGTAATAAGTGGTCTTATACGCTATCGAATTTTGACGATCGTGTTGGCTGCACTATTATTTTTTGACTTATAGCCTTATAGAGTCTCAATAGACTAAGGAATCCAAAAATGTAAATGTAAACGTTACATGTAAAAAATTTGGATTAAAATGACATTTTACATGTAGATGTGCTCTTTCATTGAATAACCAATTAAGCGAGAATATCTCAAGAACGGTTAGGGTTACGAATTTAGAACCTTATATATTTTTTAGTCTAAATACACTAAAAGATCCAAAAGTGTAATAATATATAGGGTGTTACAAACAAAAATTTTGATTAAAATGACATTTTACATGTAGATGTGCACTTTCATTGAATTAACCAATTAAGCGAGAATATCTCAAGAACGGTTAGGGTTACGAATTTTGAACGTTATATATTTTTTAGTCTTTAGTACACTAAAGGATCCAAAAGTGTAATAATATATAGGATGTTACTTACAAAAATTTTGACTAAAATGACATTTTTCATGTAGATGTGCTCTTTCAGTGAATTAACCAATTAAGAGAGAATATCTCAAGAACGGTTAGGGTTACGAATTTAGAATCTTATATATTTTTTAGTCTAAATACACTAAAGGATCCAAAAATGTAATAATATATAGGGTGATACATACAAAAATTTTGATTAAAATGACATTTTACATGTAGATGTGCTCTTTCATTGAATAACCAATTAAGCGAGAATATCTCAAGAACGGTTAGGGTTACGAATTTAGAACCTTATATATTTTTTAGTCTAAATACACTAAAAGATCCAAAAGTGTAATAATATATAGGGTGTTACAAACAAAAATTTTGATTAAAATGACATTTTACATGTAGATGTGCACTTTCATTGAATTAACCAATTAAGCGAGAATATCTCAAGAACGGTTAGGGTTACGAATTTTGAACGTTATATATTTTTTAGTCTTTAGTACACTAAAGGATCCAAAAGTGTAATAATATATAGGATGTTACTTACAAAAATTTTGACTAAAATGACATTTTTCATGTAGATGTGCTCTTTCAGTGAATTAACCAATTAAGAGAGAATATCTCAAGAACGGTTAGGGTTACGAATTTAGAATCTTATATATTTTTTAGTCTAAATACACTAAAGGATCCAAAAATGTAATAATATATAGGGTGATACATACAAAAATTTTGATTAAAATGACATTTTACATGTAGATGTGCTCTTTCATTGAATTAACCAAAAGCGAGAATATCTCAAGAACGGTTACGGTTACGAATTTAGAACCTTACATATTTTTTAGTCTAAGTATACTAAAGAATCCAAAAGTGTAATAATATATAGGGTGTTACATATAAAAATTTTGACGAAAATGACTTTTTACTTGTAAATAAACTTTTTAATTGAATTTACCGTTCAAACGAGAATATCTTAAAAACCGTTACCGTTACGACTTGAAAACCTTTTATATTTTAAAGTTTAAATATGTTTAAGACTCTAGAAATGTACAAATATATAGGGTGTTACGTACAAGAAATCTGATCAAGAAGTTTTAGTGAAGGCTAAAAAATTTATCATAAACATATAGTGAGTGGATTGTCGGGATTTTCCATTAATAAATTCATTGAACTTAACATTCTAATTATTATTACAATCAACATCATGTAAACATTAGATTACTTGTAAAAACTTTTTTAAACTGCCAAATTTTAAAGATTTTTCTCAGAAAAAAGAATAAGGCAAGCGGAAACTTAAAGCATCCATTAAAATAATTTCGTCTTGTTTAGGTAAAAGCTTTGACATTCATCCAAGATTAGTTCGAAAAAAAATAAAGAAAATTATACGCACATTCGTGGAAATTTACTTATATTCTACCTGAATTTTATAAATAACTTAGATCCATTCTAATTATTCCATTTAAATTACTAACAGAAAAGTTTTAATTTTCCATTCTTATTTTTATAACTTTTCTAATTATAACTACGAGGATTTTCCCAAACAAACTTATTTCCACAAATACAGGATGCTTGTAAAGTACATAGGGAAAAATTACATCACACTATACCGCTTTACGAGCCAATTTTCTCAATTTTCCGCAAATATGCATCCTTAAGCACCTTAAGCCTTGCTAGAAGTCACAGCCTTTTGAAGTCGTCAAAAAGTTTTGTTAAAATGTCCTTCCTGTGGTTTGTGTCTTTGAGGACGCCTTGTATACTTCTGAGCCGATTCGTTTTCACATGAAATAATTTACATACAATAACTCATTTGTACTGTTCAGTGCAAGTGTGCTTTGCATGTTTAAAAAAATAATAAAAAGAGGCAAATCCATTTTTGTGGTTTTACTCATAAATATTTAAACGTAAACAATAATTGTTACTATTTTACTTATCCCTTGCTTTTTATTAATTTTGTGAAAGTCAAAAAAGAAAATGGAGGGTAGGGAAGAGGATATTAGAATAATTTTCTTCCTTACGTATATGATTATACGTTATAACACGTGCAAATTTGATGATTGTGGTTAGATTGAAACGCTAGCCTTTACAAGTAATTACTATAAACGTAATGAATATATAAATGTGTAAATTAATACTAAATTATTTTATATTGAGGTTGTTGAAAATTTATATCTTTTATGTCAGAGCATTTGTATTTTATGTTGGGTTATTAACGCTCAAATTAGCTGTTACGGTTATTAATCACAACTTGGAGAAATTGCAGATCTAATAAACTCTCTCTAATCTCATTATGGCTTTTTTAACCTCTTCCAATCCCACTTCCCATGGTAGCCGTTCAAAAAGCTTCAGAAGAGTTGTTATTGACCCCATATGCTCATAGGATCATAGGAACGATTTCAGAAAACATAATAACGAATTGACTGTAGACTATGGTTTAGGGGCGACTTATTTAAAGGTAACGAAGTAACGATTCTTGTTTATTTTATCACTGCATGGATATTGGCCTCTTATCTGCTCCTTAACTTCCAGAAGTTAAGGAGCCTAAGATTGAAAAATCCAGATAAGGGACTAGGATCTCTCATCACTGATCTATACTCAAACTTGAGCACTCAATTAGTTTTAGGTGGTAGGTTACAAGGGGGAATTTAAGATCATGGCCTAGAGATGTCAGATCTAGTTAATCTTAGTTCTGACTTTCAAAGTCAGTTAATGGAAGCTAAAGGAATTCATTTTTATAACTTGTTAATGATTTTTTTTTATTTTTAGATCCGAACGGATTAAATGGCCCTCCGACTCACTGTACGCCATCGTGGCCCGAATATTCGACACCTTACACCCCATATAGTCCACCACAACCAAATAGCTACTACGAACCCCATCAAGACCCCACACATGGAGCCACTCTTCATTTACCCACAGGTATGTTTACGAGCGTATGACACTTATCATAAACATTTTCATTTTGGTTAACAATTTACATTCTTGACCCAAAACAACCACAAAAATGCCATTTATCATTTATTTTATAAAAAATCACAACCGTAGGAATTTATTGTCTAATTATAATGTAAAGTGATATTTATATCTATGGTTGGAATTAATTTGCACGTACGTGTGTCCCAATTCATATTAACAATTATTTTGTTACAGTTTTACCTGAAGTACCATCACATGAGTTCATCAACACATCACTTAATTCACCACCATCAGTTTTCTGTAACACGAAATCTCTAATTCCAGGAAGTACTGAATTAGAACCGATGGGTTGTGCGACCTCGCGTTATCCAGACAACAACACTTATTACCCAAATAATTGGGGTTCGAATCCAACTTATTCCAACAACTACAATTATTACAACACCCCAAACAACAACCAACAACCGTACTTAAATCCGAGCACACCAACGATGGTTCTTTATCCACACTTATATTCCACCGTAAATCAAAACCAAATTCACGTACATCTTCATGGAAATCCTGAAAAAGTCGACTATTTAAATCCAGACCAGCTAACTTTAATGCCTTCGAGAAATTTAATGGATATAAGCGGAAATACGGAAAATCACGAAGCACAAACAATTCAGCTCACCACCCCTACGCATACGCAAATTACAGAAGAAAGAGTGCAAGCTCAACCAGATCCGGCGAGTGTATGGAGACCTTATTAAAAAGCTGACTGATAATTAATTTGTGCTTAATTTATAAGCTAAATGAACCAAAAAGAAGCGTTTTTACTTGAATTGCATTTTGATTATCATAAAATGACGTTGTATAATTTTCTTGTTTGCTTGGTGATATCAAAATACATATCGAGGTTTATGTGATTGTAAATAATTCTTAAAAAGAGAACGAAGCAGGGTGTTTATTATTTAAGTTTTTCTTTATACATAATTATGTACATATGGTTTAATAAAGAAAATAGCCTATGTTTTTATTTATTTGTTTATTTTTTGAGACGAATGAATGATGGATATGAGTATTTTTACCAACGGAACCAATTGTTCATGTTTGAATGCTTTCTGAATCGTTTCTAGAGATCTTTTAGTTCCAATTTGCTTTATTCTAAGATTAAAGAGGGCTCGCAGCTTACCATAATGTCCTGCTAACATTGAATGACATGCTTTGAATGCTTTTTTGAATGCTGTCACGTTATTGGTAGAACTATTCGCACTAGATGGAAGAAGCACGTGCCCAATATCCCCCAAAATGAAATATGTGGACTTAGGCAGCTGGGCCTACTTACTACTAAATAATTAAACACAATTCAATATGGCTAATTATTTGGTTTTAACGAGAAGTTGCTTAAAATTATTCAACTCTGTCGTCAAAGCTGGACGGGAGTGAAGTACTGTCGAGCATAAAACCTGGATTTTCTTTGTGGTGTACGTAAAATGCGCAGTATACCCATTTAAACCTGTTTCACTAAAATATATATCAAGACCTTCAAATCCTCGCCATAAAATAGACACACATAGAGGATGAGCTATCAGCCAGGTGTCTAGGAACTGTTCTATAGTTAGAACGTCTTCAGTAAAGGTCACGTTAAGGCTAACTTGTAATTTGGGCAAAATTACTGTGTCACCCCTAAATGTCGTTCTGGATGCAACGTTTACGTCAGTATAGGCATCCTTATTTAGCAATTTTAAAATTTAAGCACCTTGCTAAACAAAATCTAGAGTCATCTATTAACAAATGGCCTTTTTAACCTTCATTTACCCAAGTTGTTCCTAAAAAACATCAATATGTGACTACGGTGGTCTGCAATCACCTATGAACCAGTAGTTGGTACTTTTACTAAGGTACCTGCATCTCATTCAAACAAAATAATCCTGTATAGCTGTGGTAGCACTCCGTTGTCCATGTCCTGATCATATTTCATGATCAATTATTTATTTAAAAGGTTGGATGAGCCAGTAGCTGGTACCTGATACTCTAACTCTCAGAAGACGTTGGAGAACTATATTTGATTGCTGACCTGTACATTATCTCTTCTTTAGAGAGTCCTTGTGTTGGTAAATGCATCTCATTCGATAAAAATAGTCCTGTATAGCTGTTGTAGCACTCCGTCGTCTTTATCCTGATCGTATTTCATGATCGATGATTTATTTGAAACGTCGGATGAGACAGTAGCTGGTACCTGGTACTATAACTCTCAGAAGACGTTGGCGAACTATTTGATTGCTGACCTGTACATTATCTCTTTTGTAGAAGGGTCTTTGTGGTGGTAAATGCATCTCGTTCGAACAAAATTATCCTGTATAGGTGTGGTAGCACTCCGTCGTTCTTGTCCTGATCATATTTCATGATCGATTATTTATTTAAAAGGTTTGATGAGCCAGTAGCTGGTACCTGATATTCTAACTCTCAGAAGACGTTGGAGAACTATTTGATTGCTGACCTGTACATTATATCTTCTTTAGAAAGTCCTTGTTTTGGTGAATGGATCTCGTTCGACCATAAAAACCTGTATAGCTATGGTGGCACTCCTACGTCTTTGTTCTTATAGTATGTTTCATGATAGATTATTTATTTAAAACGATAGATGGGCCAGTAACTGGAAACTGGTATTAGGTACTGTAACTCTCAGAAAATGTTGACGAATTATTTGATTGCTGACCTGTACATTATATCTTCTTTAGAAGGTCCTTGTTTTGGTAAATGGAGCTCGTTCGACCAAAAAAACCTGTATAGCTATGGTAGCACTCCTACGTTCTTGTTCTCATTAGTATTTCATGATAGATTATTTATTTAAAACGTTAGATGAGCCAGTAGCTGGTACCCGGTACTCTAACTCTGAGAAGACGTTAGCTAACTATTTGATTGCTGACCTGTACATTATCTCTTCTTTAGAGAGTCCTTGTGTTGGTAAATGCATCTCATTCGATAAAAATAATCCTGTATAACTTTCGTAGCACTTCGTCGTCTTTATCCTGATCGTATTTCATGATCGATGATTTATTTGAAACGTCGGATGAGCCAGTAGCTGGTACCTGGTACTATAACTCTCAGAAAATATGGACGAATTATTTGATTGCTGACCTATACATTAGGTATATCTTCTTTAGAAAGTCCTTGTTTTGGTGAATGGATCTCGTTCGACCAAAAAAACCTGTATAGCTATGGTAGCACTCCTACGTTCTTGTTCTCATAGTATTTCACGATAGATGATTTATTTAAAACGTTAGCTGAGCCAGTAGCTGGTACCCGGTACTCTAACTCTGAGAAGACGTTAGCTAACTATTTGATTGCTGACCTGTACATTATCTCTTCTTTAGAGAGTCCTTGTGTTGGTAAATGCATCTCATTCGATAAAAATAATCCTGTATAACTTTCGTAGCACTTCGTCGTCTTTATCCTGATCGTATTTCATGATCGATGATTTATTTGAAACGTCGGATGAGCCAGTAGCTGGTACCTGGTACTATAACTCTCAGAAAATATGGACGAATTATTTGATTGCTGACCTGTACATTAGGTATATCTTCTTTAGAAAGTCCTTGTTTTGGTGAATGGATCTCGTTCGACCAAAAAAACCTGTATAGATATGGTAGCACTCCTACGTTCTTGTTCTCATAGTATTTCACTATAGATGATTTATTTAAAACGTTAGCTGAGCCAGTAGCTGGTACCCGGTACTCTAACTCTGAGAAGACGTTAGCTAACTCTTTGATTGCTATCCTGAACATTATCTTTTCTTTAGAAGGTCCTTGTGTTGGTAAATGCATCTCGTTCGAACAAACTAGTCCTGTATAGGTGTGGTAGCACTCCGTCGTCCTTGTCCTGATCATATTTCATGATCGATTATTTATTTAAAAGATTGGATGAGCCAGTAGCTGGTACTAGGTACTCTAACTCTCAGAAGACGTTGGCGAACCATTTGATTGCTGACGTGTACATTATCTTCTCTTTAGAAGGTCCTTGTAATGGTAAATTGCCCTTATCTTAAATTTTGATCGATTTTTTTTAAGTGCCTGGAAAGCCAGCAGCTGGTATTCTGGCTATCAGAAGACGTTGGAGAATAATTTCATTTCTAACCTATATGCACGTCTTCCGTTGACGGCCTTTGTGTTGGTAAATTGCTTTCTTGATACTCGTATTCGAAAAAAAAGATTGTAATGGCGGTGATAGCACTTTGTCGCCCTCAGGGCTATTGATTGCTTTCTTAGACCTATTTTGGTCGAACAGGTAGGACTAGGGATCTGTTGCAGAGAAACCCACTTCTTGTCTCTCCAGAACCACTGATTTCTCTCTTAAAACTATTTTGATCTAGATGAGAGGACTAGAGATCATGTGGAAGATGCCTACTCAGGACTATTGATCTTCCTTCAAGACAGTTCGGATCTGAAGAAGGGTTCTAGAGATCGGGGAGGTGAAATTTCGTGGATGTAATTTCACGAACACCGTTCATGTGTTTCCAGTGCTATTGATCGTTCTATGCGAATATTTTGATCTAAAAGGGAGTACTAGAGATTATGTGGGAGAAGCCTGCTTGTACCTACTCACGACTATTGATCTTCCTTCAGGACCGTTCGGATGTGAAGAAGGTTCTGAGAGGTCGAGGAAGTGAAATTTGCCTTGTTCGTGTGTTTCCAGGGCTATTGATCGTTCTATGGGAATATTTTGATCTAAAAAAGAGGACTAGAGATCATGCGCCTTCTTGTACGTACTCAGCACTATTGATCTTCTTTTAAGACCTGTCGGATCTGAAGAAAGGTCCTAGAGATCGAGGAGCAAAATTTACACCGTTCCTTGTACCTACTGAGGACTATTAATCTTCCTTCAAGACCGTTCGGATCTGAAGAAGGACTCTAGAGATCGGAGAGGGAAAATTTACCCCGTTCGTGTGTTTCCAGGGCTATTGATCGTTCTATGGGAATATTTTAATCTAAAAAAGAGGACTAGAGATTATGTGAGAGAAGCCTTCTTGTACCAACTCAAGACTATTGATCTTCCTTCAAGACCGTTTGGATCTGAAGAAGGGTCTTAGAGATCGGGAAGGTGAAATTTACTTATTTAGTTCTAAAAGAGAGCACTAAAGATCATATGGGAGAAGCCTTCTTGTACCTACTCAGGATTATTAATCTTCCTTCAAGACCGTTCGGATCTAAAGAAGGATCCTATACAGATCGGAGAGGTGAAATTTACCCCATTCGTGTATTACCAGGGCTATTGATCGTTCTGTGGAAATATTTTGAACTAAAAGAGAGAATTAGAGATCTGGGAGGAATCTAAGTGGTCGAGTCATATCTAGAAATATTTAGCATAAATACCAAGTGGGGCGTTCATTTCTTCGAGAAGATATGTATCAAAGTGGATGAAGCTTGAGATTAACGTAGTCGAGGTTTTCAGTTTTTCACTTATTTCTTATGACATTCTACGAAGAAAAATGTTGAACCTACGTTTCCTCATTAGCTGATTAAATGTCGAACAATATGACTAGTTCTAGGACACATAATTATGTTGCCAAGCCTATAGATAATAATTCCAGCATTTCCTTATGAAGTCATAGAACGCTTAAAGGTTAACGATGAACGAGAGTGACCCCCACAATGTTTTAATTTGTTCTTCTCTAAAGTTGAACACAATTTCTGAATTTCTCTTAAATAAATATTTTTTCTAAAAGACCACGCCATACAGTTTATAATTTCAACATTTAAAACAATAAAATGGAGCAAAAATTAAAGAGAACAAATTCACTTAAGTCGATAATAATAACAATAAAGTATGAAGTTGTAACCACATACAATAATATTCACCACGTATTTTATGAATCATAAAATGTCCATTCAAATTAATTTTATGCGCCTTTCTTGTCATCTTCTCTTCATATACTCTTGTAATATAAAAGAATAATTTTTACAGTGTTGCAAAGCGTAAAGAAAATAAAACAAACAGTCTCCACGTAAGAGAGTATTAAAATCAAATTTAAATTGGTTATTCTTCACATCTTCACGTGACTAAATGATACGAATGTACCGCAAAATAAATCAAAAATTTATGCTCTTTTCAACACAGCCGTAAAAATGTTTTTCAATTGTTCTAAATGTTGCGCTGATGCCAAATTTTTTTTTTACAAATGTCGCTTGCTTTTGCAAGTGTCAAAATTGTTACATTTGAAAATTGAGGCAAAATATGGATCCTTATTATAAAAAATTAACTTCTGCGTTTAAAATTAAAGCTTTCGAACCGGATGATGAACCACCAAAAATTCAGTTTCGAGTTTTTGGAATTGTGAGTAATAAGTATTTTCAAAAATGTCGTTCTTATGTCGAAAAGTTACATAAAAGTCTTCCTAATGAATATTCGGCACCGGATGTTAGGGGTATGTTGGATGTGGAGTGGCACGGTTTAATGAACAAGGTACATTTGAGCTTTGAAAGGAACATTTTCTCATTTAAGCATTTTAGTTAAAACGAAGGACTGCTGGAGGAAAAATTTGGGCTATAAGGAGAGAAGTTGTTGTTTTCACAAATAATGAGCTTTTGGGAGATGATTTGGATTTAACAAAATTCATTAGTGCCAGATTTAGAATGCACATTGCTAAAGATTTTGAACACCTTGGAAACGCTAAAGTTCTTGAACATTTAAAAAAGCAATTCGATATAGGAGTAAAATTTAACTCAAAATTGCTTCAGAGTAAAACAATTTTGATTTTGTAGCGCAATTTTGTTTATTTCATTATTTCGATCGACGAGCGAGTAATTGGTTCTTTGCTCTTTCAAGTAATCAACTCTATCATTTTCCATAAAAAAATTTGATAAACTCTCTTTTAGATTTACGCTGATTTGGTTCCTCAAATATCAGAAATTTTTGTAAGGCGCTGCCTCAAGCAGCAAAGGATGGGAGGTTACGCAGGAACGCCAATTCAACGGTACCATTTCACATTTTGTAATATTTTAAAAACAAAATTTTTGCAGCATAGCAAAACCCAGTTGGATTCAATGTGGAGGATGGAAGCTAAAACACTACCGTGTCGCTTGCGAAAACTACGTTGTACCGCACGACAGAAGAGGAGTCCTCACCATGTGTAATAATGGAAAACACAAAGACAACTCCACCCAATTTTTCATAACTTTAGACGCAACTCCTTGGATGGATTACAGATATGTGGCTTTTGGGTGGCTAAAAATATTTTTTTAAAATTTCCATGAACAAGTTATTTCCAGACAGCTCATTCAAGGCGAAGAGGTTTTGCAAAGAATCGAAAGTACGCCTACAAAGTATGAGGCACCTATTAGAAAAATCGAAATTGCTAAAACTGGAGAATTTTCATTTTATCCAACTAAAGATCCTCACGAGTTCCATTTGGAACAATTTCTCGAAGAGAAGTGCAGCAAAACTCTTATGCACAAAGATATTATTGCTCCACATGAGGTTAAATCAGAATTACGTAGAACGAAATACAAATGGGGCCATTATTGCGCTTTGTCCGATTTAAGATCTTATATGCCCTTCTTACATTTACCCGATTATTTATTGTACAAATACATTACTGAGAAAATAGAGCAAGCTGGAGAAGAAGGTTTGTATTGCCATATTACAAAAGGTTCAAGTTAAAAAAAAATTTGTAGAAGGAACAATGGATATTAGCTACAAGCCTCCAGTTCGAATTGAAGATTCAGAAGTTTATTTTTCATTTGGTAAATGTTTAGCAAAATCCAGACGTTTTAGACATAAATACGACGACGAAGAAGAAGAAGAAGAACAAACGGAAACTTCCACAGGCACTTCTAGCGATACTTCTACATATACCTCATCTACAGATACTTCTACAAATACTTTTAACGCAACTTTTGAAGACAAAGTTGAAGAGAGAAAAACTCGAACAATTTGTTAAAATTTAATTTAATTATTAAAAGTAAATTGTTGCGCTATCTAGTAGTTTTAATCCGTAACAACGCTTACGTATGTTTAGTTGCCTACGCGTGAGGCGTATAATTTCTTATTCGCACGAGTGAGTGGTTTATCGCTAGGCTAAGAGTGAGGATAACAGCCAACTGTGTTGTACTGCGGTAACGTGTAGCACTTCGTAGTTTGCTTTCGGTTTAATAGTCCGTAACAAAGTAACGTGTTGGTTAGTAAACGAGTGTTTTTCCAGTGTTAAAGTGATTTTTGTAAAATGTCTGACGAAGTAACGGAAAATGGCCACCAAAACGGAGATGATGTACCAGAAATTGAGCTGATAATAAAGGTAAATCGCACATAACGACTTTGATGTTTTTCCACAAATATTCGAGGGGGCAGGGGCGTGCCGATTGGTTATGAAAGTTACAAAAGCAACGGAATAATAATTTAATAACGTTTTTTGAAAATCTCATGACTGTTTTAAAATTGAAAATTCTTTAATTGTATCGGTTTGGACGTGAAAAAAAATTATTTTGGATAATGTGACCTTCAAACGTCATGCGTTGGCGGACCTTGTTGTATTAAAAAAAAAGTCGTTGAACAAATAAAATATTCCTATTTTATAATCGTAGCGTTTGTACTTTTTTGCAATTTCTTGTCAAAATGTTGGAAAATTCATGACGAAATGCCCGGAAAATTGTTTCAATTCAATTGTTTTTCAAATGTTAATTAATATTCATTTGTTTTTATTTACTTTTGTTTTATAAGTACTGACACTCTGACTCATGGTTGAAGAGGGGCTGGTTTTTTTTTGTTACTGATGTGAAATAGTCTATGACGAGAAAAAATGTCAATTAATTAAGTTTTCGTGGATGGAAAACTCATTACCCTTTTCTTTACGAACTGCTTATTTATATTCTATTTATATGATGTGTTTGCTATTATTAATAGCAATAGTACGTAAGTACCCACATAGGTACCTATTTCGATCCCTAAATTATTTATGAATTTCCCATATTGTTCCAATACGTTAGGGTTCCTTAACGATGACATCTTGGTTCAAACCGTTGGTCATATCCAGACCTCTTAGCAAATTCAAGGTCAAAGGTCTAAAAAAACCTTTTTTTGGCAAATATCTCTTTTCCTATGCATCCTACCTCATTAGAGGTTATTATAAAACTTGTAGATCATAAAATTCTCTACACATTTGATCTAATTCATTTTTTTTGTGCGATCAACCGTTCTCGAACTATAGCGCGGAGAGTGGGACATAAGCTTACGCGCATCCTGCGCTATATTTCGAGAACGGTTGATCGTACAAAAAAATGGATTAGAAGAAATCTGTATAAAATTTTGTGATCTCCAAGTTTTGTAATAACTTCTAATGACGTATGATGCATAGGAAACGAGATATATGCAAAAAAAAGGATTTTTGTGACTTTTGAATATCTTGACAAGAGATTGTACGAGACTTTTTAGCACGTCTTCAGAATCTTAAAATACAGATTTATGTAAATATTTAGCTTTCTAACTTTTATTCCGAGGTTAACCCTTTATTTCATCTTCGACTGGATTAATCGAGGGATTAATGAAGCAAAATTTTCTGTGCACATCTTGTTGGGACACCCTGTATTGTTATTCCTGAGGTGTTGTAATTGTTAATTTTAACTTTCGTCATCGATTTTATGTTCTAAACAATTAAAGCGATGATCTCAACTGCAAGTTGAGCAGTTATCCTCAAACAGCCGATTTTCAACACCATGACTTTCGAAATTTTCAAAAACTCCCATAAAATCCCAATTCGCCTTCATTAATTCGTTAAATTACGTAAATAAACTTCTAATTTATATTTAGAATGTAATCGATGCTAAATGTAAACAGTAACCCATGGACGTTATAACAGCCATCAAAACGTCAGTAACAAGAGAGGTTCGTGGTCTAAGAGACCCAAAAAAAAGGTTAAATAAAGATAATTTTAGAGCCTCAAGTAAGGCTATTATTTTGATCAGTTGATTAAATTTTTAAAGCTCTCGTTATAATCCATAACTATGACTAATTTAATTATTCTTGTGGTTGTAACAAAAAATTGTTTAAATCCATTTAAATCCATAGTAAATAGAATCAAAGTCTGTATAGATATGAAAACCCTTGAAAATTCCAAATTCCACAAACGTGATTCAGCAGCAATTTTTCACTCCCAGTTTCATTTTTCTAGAGAAAATTTTGAAATTTGTTTAAAGTTGAGAAATGTCCACACAAATGAGCTTATCATTGTTAAATACCTTTGACGGTGATAACAACAATAGGCGAATCTTCTTATCTATTTGTGTTGTAAAAAATCAGCTCGTGAGTGCGATTGAGCAATCGATAAATTTGATTAGATTTTTGTGCCTAATATGGATATCTAAGTGTAAACCTGTATTCGTGTTCATTTCAATAAGAGGTCATAACTGACTGTATCGTGGACACTGGTGTTAATTATTGCTTTTGTGTGGGGTTTTAAATGAGATTTGTAACAGTTTCACTTGCATAAACATGCAAAAGTCGCACCTTTTGTAACTATAAGTTCAAAAAGGAAAATCCGAACATTATTTAATTTTCCTCACAGTATGCTCTACATGTGCTAATTCCATTTATCTTGGTTTGATACTCGGTTTGATATTTATAATAAATCTTCTGATTGGCTTCCAGTAGGTTTTGCTGCTTAGAAATGTTGAAGAGTTGCAATAGAGCAAAGATGTACAACTTTTTGTAATTTGAAGGCTTCCTGTACCTCTAGGTAATACATTCGAAGTGATGTGGTCACCTTTTATTTTTTGACAATTCGTCAGAAATACTTTTTAATCTGATCGGTTCGATCTTCAACAACATGTATTTAAATCCCAGAAATTTTCATTGTTTTCATTCTCAACATGTGTACAACGTATGAATGGCCGTTTGCAAAATAAACAACAGTTCCCAACTACAGCTGACTAATCGCTCATCCTCTCTGTGTCTATTTTTTTCGGCAAGTAGGTTTAGAGATCGGGGAACTATACCATTTAAGCTAAGAACACCTACTGATCACTCCAGTGTTGTCTCTTCTGAACGGGGCCAATAAAAATTAGTATCAGAACCTACACATATTTTCTGCGTTTTTCTGTTTGGAGAAAGATTTTCAGAGGTGGAAGTCACACTTCGAATCTGATATTACTTGACGATTCTGACAAGAACCGAAACACGTCTCTAAATTTTCTCGTAGATCGAGATGGGTCAAGGCTTAAATGAGATAATTTTCGAGTAGAATTTTTGTCACTATAACCAAGACTCCGAGCAAACCTCAACTCAAGACTCTTAGTTCTGTCAGGTGAGTTTCTATTGATCTTGGTGTTCTTCTTGTTCTTGTAGTCTTACAAACCTCTAACCAAAATGCAAGAAAAATGCATTCCGTGTTACCTTAGAACATAAAACATCTGGAAGGAGGGTTGCCTATAAAAGAAAATTTCATGGATGACTAATTCATTCCCTCGAGTTTACATTATCATTGGCTGTCATGATCTTTCCTTATAAGGAGGAGTATAAGCAACCATTTCTGTTGGAGAAATTGGTTGGAAATTGCTATATTTAGAAGTCCATTGCGATCCATATTATTAGCTAAATATAACATAACCTAGAAGTTCAGACCGTGTAGCAACGCAGGGGGTGACTGCGAACTCTTCTCGAAATTAGTAAAAATGTAAATTCTGCACTTAGTGTTTGTCAATTACAGTACTACTGCGAAGATACTGCGTATCCAGAGCACCCATTGGAGCTCACGTGACCTACGGATACCTACCTCCGGTAAAGAAGGCACAGATTGCTAAAATGGTTAGGTTAGAAATCCTCACTATACGTTCCCTACAAGGAATAATTGCCGAGACCTCTCCTATAGTAATCCTCGGTCTGATGCCCAGTCTCACCTGGTAACTGCGTTTGCAAGCCACGTGACCTCCCCCTTGCATGGCTCTTCAAATGTGTTTTATGTCTATATCCATCTTTTTCCCCATTACACCCATCTCTTATTAAATACTTATTAGATAGCGCAGATACTGCGTATCCAGAGCAACCAGTAGATCTCACGTGGCCTACAGATACCAACCTCTGGTGGAGAAGGCACAGGTTGCTAAATGGTATAGGTTAGAAATCCTCTCCATACTTTTTCTACAATAAATAATTGCCAAGACCTCTTCTACAGTAATCTTGGGTCTGTGGCCCAGTTTCACCTGAGATATAGGGTAGCTGCGTTTGCAAGCCACGTGACCTCTTCCATGCATGACTCTTTAATTGTGTTTTGTGTCTATATCCATATTTTTCCCCATTACACCCATCTCTTATTAGATAACGAAGATATTGCGTATCCAGAGCATCCAGTGGGACGCACGTGGTCTACAGATACCAACCTCCGGTAGAGAAGGCACAGGTTGTTAAATGGATTAGATTAGAGATCCTCTCCATACTTCCTCCACAAGAAATATTTGCCGAGACCTCTTCTACAGTAATATTGGGTTTGTTGCCCAGTTTTACTTGAGATATAAGGTGGCTTGCGTTTGCAAGCGTATCCAGAGCATCCAATGGAGCTCACGCGTGGCCTACGGATACCAACTTCTAGTGGAGAAAGCGCAGGTTGCTAAAGGAGTTAGTTAAGAGATCCCCTCCATACTATCCTCACAAGAAATAATTGCCGAGACCTCTCCTACAGTAATCCTGGGTCTGTTGCCCAGTCTCACCTCAAATATAAGGTAGCTGCGTTTGCAAGCCACATGATTTTTTCCTTGCATGGCTCTTCAAATGTATTTTATGTCTATATCCGTCTTTTTTCCCATTACACTCATCTTTTATTAGATAGCGAAGATACTGCGTATCCAGAGCATCCAGTGTAGCTCATGTGGCCTAGAGATACCAATCTCCGGTGGAGAAGATATAGGTTGTTTAAGGGATTACGTTACAGATCCTCTCCATACTTTTTCTACAAGAAATAATTGCATAGACCTCTCCTACAGTCATCCTGAGTCTGTTGCCCAGTCTCACCTGAGATATGGTAACTGCGTTATACAGTAGAACCCCGTTATAAAGTACCCCTTTATAACGTTTTTCTCGATATAACGGACTAAATCTTTGGTCCCATTTTAATATTTTGTTTATTTATTGTGTTTTTATTACGAACTTCCGGTTGTAGCGTACCAAATTTTTCGGCCCCTGATGGTACGTTATAACGGAGTTCTACTCTACATCTATTATTTCCATCTTTTTCCCCATTATACCCATCTCTTATCCTTAAATTAAGTGATTATTACGTCTGAGCAATTTCTCGTAATTTTACAGTTTGTCATTTAATTTATAATTTTTTTTCCTCAAGAGCTCATTTCTTCTTTATACTAATTCAATTATTTCTTTACAATGGCTGTGGCCAACTTGCGTTTTTACTAAACCACATCTAAAAATACTAAGATTCTGCATTGATGTGTTAATATTTATGCAAATTTCTACTCTGGACAATAATTTCAAACATGAATAAACAGTCGGTCGAGTCGGTTTTGGGTTAGGAAGTCGGAAGTGGTTATGCATACACACATTTTCGTTGTGATGTAATAATTATTATGCAAAAAGGAAATGTTAGATGACAAACTTTTTTGGGCAATCTCAATAGATCAGTTTTAATCAAAAATAATTTTTTTTAGTTCACACATTTTGTTTTTAATTACTATAATTTAAAAAAAATAGGATCCAATTAAGTGGTTGCTTTTTAATTAATGCGAGCTAACCGAACCATGATGTAATGGGTATTGTTGAAAAAATTTGTTGTATAATTTGGAGAAGATGTGAAAATTTTGACTGATTAACTAAATGAAATTCTTTTGAGTACCTTTAGGGAAAAAAAGTGTAATTGAAGTTCATTGTTGGTTTTGTAATTGTGAAGACACGCGATGACTTTTTTCTAACTTTTTTTTATGTTTGAAATAACTGTTTTGCTAAACGTCAAAACCATTTATTCTCGAGCTGATGGTTATCATTTATCATAAATGTGACGTGCATGTCAACACGAAAATATTTAAATTTTCGGGCAAGGTGAGCTAGTATAACTGTCGCTCGTTTTGAAATTGTGAAAACGTTGTATTTTTACTAAAATTCCTCTTGGGCAGGGTTGGGACGAACTAATTTTCATGAATTAATTCACAAAAGTCTGAATTAATTCAAAAAAAGTTTGAATTATTTCAAAAAAAGTTTGAATTATTTCAAAAAAAGTTTGAATTAATTAAAGAAAAGTTTGAATTAATTCAAAAAACATTCAAATGAGTTCAAAAAATATTTGAATAAATTCCAAAAACATTTGAATATTCTCAAAAGTTTGAATTAATTCAAAAAAAGTTTGAATTAATTCAAAAAAAGTATGAATTAATTCAAAAAACATTCGAATGAGTTCAAAAAATATTTGAATAAATTCAATAAACATTCGAATGAGTTCAAAAAATATTTGAATAAATTCAATAAACATTTGAATAAATTCAAAAAAGTTTGAGTTAATTCAAAAAGTCCGACTTTTTTGATTTTTTTAAAGTCACGACTTATACCAACCCTGCTCATGGGTGTGCGTACCATGCCTAATTTCTCCCAGCTCATCACGATGAGCTCGTAGCGAGTCTTAAATTTTGTTAATGTCGAGAGGACTTGCGAATGGCAAAGTTAATCTCGTCGAGCTCACTTTCTAATAAGTAAATTCATGATTCATCCATTAAACTACGTTTGGATATGAACTTGTTTGAACCCAGCCTTATTTTTCCAAGTTGTACCTCCAATGTGACATTAAAAGTTTATAAGAAAAAGGTGCGACTGATTGTTATTTTCCTATTGTTGTAATTGATCAAATCAAAGACAATAGAAATCCTAACAAAATGGGTACATTCAATTAATCGTGCAGCTCATGTTTTGCACATCTTCAATTTGTGCGTTAATTGAGCACCATTTATTGCAAAAATAAGCGAAGTGAGAGTTACAAAAGTTATTTCTAAACATAAAAACACCTTTTATTTAAGTGTGTACTTAGGTTTGTTTATTATCTATGGCCTTGTGTGAAACGCAAAAATGAAGTCACACTAATTAAGCGCTTTGCTTTTAGAACTATGACAAATTGTTTGACCAAGTTTTTTTTAGCAAATTACGGTTTTGGTGTGGACATTAATATTCCTTAAAGCAAGGTGCGTTGGTGACCTGCATATTGTGTCAAGTACCTCTTGTGTATCAACTCGAGTACATTAACCCATTTTCAACAACTGTTTCATTTCTAATTGTAAGCTCTCATCGAGCCTCATCAAACTCTCAGATAATACAAGTTTAAAATCCACACCCACAGTGTGGACGTACGTTTAAATTTTATTTTTTAATTATCAACTACTTGCAAACACAAATCATCAAACCATCCCATTATGGATTAGTACACTTATAAATCGCACTTAACTTTCATCCAATATAAAGATTAAAGGCTAAAAAGTAGTTACTTCCAAGTTGAGAAAATTAAATTCGCTTTCTATCAAAACTTGCACTTTCAAATCAATAAACGACCGGTTTCCTCGCGTTGAACTGTTTATACTCGTTTGGAGTTCACTTTTAAGTTCTCTTTTATAACGACAACTTTTTTTATTTTTAACCGATTTTTAACGGTAAGTCGATAATCTCTTGCCAAATGACTTTAATGGGTCTTCGTAATAATATATTCAACGTTGACTCTTTGTGTCTGAGATCAAATGTAGGAATTTGAAGCTGTACCATTTCAACTCACTTCAACTATGCATGACTCATTTGAACTCCACTTATTTAACTGGGGTACTCGAATCGACATTATACAACCGAATTAACATTATTTTGTAGAACTATGCACAACAACTCAACCCAATTAGTCTCTAGTCTGGTTGTCAATCGATTAAAATCAGCATGACCAGGAAATGTCTGCGAATAACGAAGATTTTTTGACTCACTCTGACTCAGTTTTTTCTGTTGATTACGAACCTGCCGGATGCCACTTTAGCACCCTTGGGTAAACGCTGCCATCGAGAAAGAATAGTGACTAAGAACGGTTTTATTTCATTAACCATTAGCCCTACAGAAAATTTATTCCGAGATAAAATAAAGATCGTAAAATTCTACACAAAAAAGGCATGTTGCATATTTTGCCTAAGTTTAACGGTTTTATCACAATGTGAGGTTTTTTGATTTTGGAGAAAACTGTCAAAAACTAGAATAAGTTATACGTTTTTCTCCCCTCTGAGGTTTGTGGCACCTGGCAGATTCGTAATCAGCGAAAAAAACTTAGTCAGAATCAGTCAAAAGAATTTTTTCTCAGACATTTCCAGGTCCCCTGGCTTGGCAACCAGACTAATTCTAGTAGTCAGGATTTTACTACGACAGGTCTGTGCACTGAAGGGCCTGTACATCGTTCAGGGGTTCTGCTCAGGCCTCTTGTCGTAGTAAAAACCATCATATTTGGAGACTGGATGATATTTTCGACTTGCCTACGCAGTTGTAAACCCACTATGAACACTCGGCATTTTACTATGGAAGTCCTGTGCACTAAAGGGCCTGTAGATCGTTCAGGGGTCCTGCACAGGCTTCTTGTTGTAGTAAAAGCGATCATGTATCGACACAGGCGTCCTTTCGTAGTAAAAACCATCATATTTGGTGACTGGATGATGGTTCCGACTTGTCTACGCAGTTGTAAACCCGCTATGAATACTCGGGATTTTACTATGGAAGACCTGTGCACTGAAGGACCTGTACATCGTTCATGTGTTCTGCTCAGGCCTCTTGTCGTAGTAAAAACCATCATATTTGGAGACAGGATGATTGTCTCGACTTGTCTACGCAGTTTTAAACCCGCTACGAACACTCGGGATTTTACTGTGGAAGACCTGTGCACTGAAGGGCCTGTAGATCGTTCAGGGGTTCTGCACAGACCTCTTGTCGTAGTAAAAACAATCATATTTGGAGACAGGATGATTGTCTCGACTTGTCTACGCAGTTTTAAACCCGCTACGAACACTCGGGATTTTACTGTGGAAGACCTGTGCACTGAAGGGCCTGTAGATCGTTCAGGGGTTCTGCACAGACCTCTTGTCGTAGTAAAAACAATCATATTTGGAGACTGGATGATAGTTCCGACTTGTCTACGCAGTTGTAAACCCACTATGAACACTCGGCATTTTACTATGGAAGTCCTGTGCACTAAAGGGTTTGTAGATCGTTCAGGGGTCCTGCACAGGCCTCTTGTCGTAGTAAAAACCATCCATGTATCGACACAGGCGTCCTGTTGTAGTAAAAATCATCATATTTGGAGACTGGATGTTAGTTCCGACTGGTCTACGCAGTTTTAAACCCGCTATGGACACTCGGGATTTTAATATAGAAGGCTGTGCACTGAAGCGCCTGTAGATTGTTCAAGCGACATCCACAGGCCTTCTGTCGTTTCAAAAATCTTTATGTGTGGAGATAGGGTGATAGGTCCGGCTTGTCTACGCAGTTGTAAACTCGCTATCAACACTGGGAATTTTACTATGGAAGACCTGTGCACTGAAGCGTCTGTAGATTGTTCAAGCGACCTCCATAACCCTCCTTTTTTTGTTTTAAAAATCTTTATATGTTGAGACAGGGTATTCGTTCCGACTTCTCTACGCAGTTGTAAACCCGCTATGAACACTCGGGATTTTACTATGGAAGACCTGTGCACTGAAGAGCCTGTAGATCGTTCAGGGGTTCTGCACAAGCCTCTTGTCGTAGTAAAAACCACTCGAAAAACCATCATGTATGGAGACAGGATGATAGTTCCGACTTGTCTACGTAGTTGTAAACCCACTATGAACACTAGGGATTTTAATATGGAAAGCCTGTGCACTGAAGCGCCTGTAGATTGTTCAAGCGATCGCCACAGACCTCCTGTTGTTTTAAAAATCTTCATGTGTGAAGACAAGGTGTTCGTTCCGGCTTCTCTACGCATTTGTAAACCCGCTATGAACACTCGGGATTTTACTATTTTACTCCTGTCGTATTTAAAACCATCATGTATGGTGACAGGGTTCCGACTTGTCTACGCAGTTGTAAACCTGCTAGGAACACGCGGGATTTTACTATGGAAGACCTGTGCACTGAAGAGCCTGTTGATTGTTCAGGAGGCCTGCACATGCCTGTCGTAATAAAACAATGCACTTGTGGAGACAGGGAGATAAGTCAGAAGATACAGGTTCGGTTTAGGCTCTTTTTGCAATCTGTACATCAAAGTCACGCTTCTCAAAAGCATACAGTCGTGTTTATGTGGCATTTGATCTGAGCACCCATACTGCGAGACTTAGTGAGCTTCCAGTGTCATAATCCAAGTAGAGCCCCTTCACTTACTTATGGAAACTCATCACCTATCAATGTCTTTAAAAAGAGAACTTCGTTTATCGGAATGGAGATAATTTTTTATAAGTGGTTGTTTATAAAACCTACTTTGAGGTACTCTTGAATTCGCTTCTTCATCGTGGATTTGTAAGTTGAGCTCATCTGAGAAATAATGACATGCATTTAAGCGACTGGGTATTTAATAAATAGTTTTAAATAATTAGCAATTTAGATGTTATAAAAAATTAAATAGAACGTACAAGTGCATTTGAGCATAGAAAGTAACACACAAGAGTTTTAAAAAAAATGTTAAAATTCCTCAAATGCACTTTTAACGAAGCCGTAAAAAAATTTCTAATTACTCTACTAATCCATAATGTTTTAGTGTTTGTTTATTAAATTTTTACGTATTTGCACATTATCACTAACGCTCATGTGATGCAAACAGTTACAATTTTTTAAATAAAAATACTTCTTTTTTTCCCTCTAATAATAATTAATAATTTCACTCTTTTTTATTGATCTAAAGTAGCACTTTCGAAGGTAATATAAAAGAAGAGTCGTGCATCATCCATAACGATGGTAGAAAAATTAGTGTTAAACATTCTCTTGTCAAAATCAATTAATTAATTGATAAATTACTTTTTTCTAAACACTCCTCTACACAACTCGTCGAATACAATAATTAACCATTTTTCTCAAATTAAATTGTGGTGTGTGGTGTCTTTTAAATTAATTTGTTTGTTTCAAGTTCAAGATCGACTTATAAATAGATAAAATTAATTATGAGTTTAAGTAGTTGCCAAATTATTTTTGTCTTGACACGGAATGAAATTATTCTTAATGGTGGGTTTGAAATAGAGAAGGTTAATCACCTAAAAGCATTTTTTTTTCTTTGAGACAACTCGCACGTCTGGGTGTTCCATTCAGTACAGAGTGTCACTTCTAATAAAAAAAGATCTATAAGGAAGCTTGAGAGTAACTAAAGAAGTTGAGTTTTCTGAAAATATAGCTCATTTACATTTTAATTTAAGACAACGTAAAATATACTGAAGAGGGGGGAACTATTCTTCATATATGATCGGTGAGGAGGTGAAAGAGCCATTAAGGGTGATCTACGTAAGACAAGTTCTCAAAAATGAGATTTTTAGTCTTGGAGAGTTTCAGAAGTGAAGATCATTTTTTGAGAGGGTGTAAGAAGACCTTTTCAGACATAAGGTACCCGTCTTTTACTTATGGGAGTTTCAGGAGTTAGGTTAGCTCTTGAGTGTTTAAGGTGAACATTGTGGCTCTTCAATGCATTGCCTCGTGCTAAAATGGCATAGTTGGACTAATTTAGCTTCTATTTGTTGATTTAAAAGTTCGTTCTTGATTTGAGATGGATTTTTTGAGAGGGTGCCGTCAGTAATCATGCATCAGGAAGCTGTTTTCAGACATAAGGTACCCATCTTTTACTTATGGGAGCTTCAGGAGTAAGGTTAGCTCTTGAGTGTTTAAGATGAACATTGTGGCTCGTCAATGCATTGCCTGGTGCTAAAATGGCATAGTTGGACTAATTTAGCTTCTATTTATTGATTTATAAGTTCGTTCTTGATTTGAGAGAGATTTCTTGAGAGGGTGGCGTCAGTAATCATGCATCAGGAAGCTGTTTTCAGACATAAGGTACCCATCTTTTACTTATGGGAGCTTCAGGAGTAAGGTTAGCTCTTGAGTGTTTAAGATGAACATTGTGGCTCGTCAATGCATTGCCTGGTGCTAAAATGGCATAGTTGGACAGTTGGACTAATTTAGCTTCTATTTATTGATTTATAAGTTCGTTCTTGATTTGAGAGAGATTTCTTGAGAGGGTGGCGTCAGTAATCGTGCATCAGGAAGGCGTTTTTTTCAGACATAAGAAATCTATCATTTACAGAAAGTTTCAGCAGTCAACAAAATTAGGTTAAGTCCTAAGTGATCAAAGTGAAAACTGATCTTTGAAATTGATTTGGCTTAAAGTGACCTAATGGTTAAAATTTCAATTCCATCCAACTATGCCCATTTAAAGGGAATAACATTCTTGATTTCGATTTCATGAGACTAACACTTGAAGCAAAAGTTATAGCTTTTAAAATTCTTATTTAAATTGAATAAATAATAGCTACTTTCACTACGATGATAATCTGCAACCAAATAAAGACTTTAAGATATTACAATGGCGACTTGTCGTGTAAAATTCAAGAGACTTTTGTAGGTGTGTAAGAAGAACAATTTATTTATTTTCTATTCAACACTAAATTACTCAACTCGACATGTGGAAATTTAATTTTTTAAATTATTAAATTGTTAATTGTGCGTATATTCAAAACATTATAATCTAATTTTATTCAACTCGAACATGCTCGAACCCATCAAATGGAACCAAAAAAACACATTTTGCAAAAAATAAAGAAATTTTAAATAATTATAAATTAATGTTAATTAAATTATAAAAAGTGGCAAATGTGCGTTTAGTGGTAAAATAAAATCGCGTGATTTAAATGTCGATGTCCCCTGTAGTATTCTGACACATATTTCTCTACATAGCGTAATAGAAGATGCGTTTTCTGCACAAGTAATTTAATCTTTCAACATGCAATAGACCTGATATCAATTTCCTACATCTACTTCATTTTATTTAAACAAAAATTAAGAATTGAAAGGTACAAAAAAGTGTGCAAGAAGAAGAGTACAAGTGACGAATCACCAAACATTCCGCTCCACCGTTCCAAAAAGCTATGAATGAAATTGTTTTGGAAGTAAACATTTACACATATCAAAGGCCCAAGTTTACATTCTTTGCTCATTTATCAAACAATCAAATTGGTACAAGCAGGTGGCGTTAATGAAAATTAAACATTAACGCCATTTATCTTATCGTTAAGAATTAAGAATTACTAGATAATGAAAAATGTACGCATTTACAACGATACAAAGATCCTGGCTGACAATTATGTTTTATTAGAACAATTTGTATTCGTAATGGAACGAGTAAGATTGTTGTAATTTTAAAGTTGGCAATACAATAGATGAGAAAAGACATTTAATTCCTTATATTTAGTAGTTTAAAGTCACATGAATAGAGTTCACTCAAGGAAGTCGAAAGTGCATACATTAATTCGATATGAAGATAAAATATTGCAATTAAATTGCATTTAATAACGCATTCCTCTTTTAATCGTTCAAAAAATTTAGACCATAAGTACAAAATCAGCTGTGTGCTGTATGGAACTATAACGTTAACGTCGAGTCTTTTATCTTTCTTTAATACAATGCAAGAGATATATCCAGCTTCGTTTAACTACTCAACGTTGAGGTTATTTATAACCAGTTCCTTACAGCACACGGTTGAATATCCTTCAAGGACCCCTTTTTTGATTTGGACATTTTGGAATTGCTTCACGTAGGTCCCTTTGTACATTAATGCTCTGAAGCTGGAATAATTTAATCTGAAACTCCCCAAGAAAATGTTCAATTGTTGACAAATTGGCAGATTCTACTTCCACGTCTTCGCCGTGATTCTGAGCAATACATGGCACTGTATGGGTCATTGTTATGTCCATGAGGGAGACGTCTATTTAGCTAAAGACTATTCTCAGCTCTCCAGAATGGGAGGTTTAGCTTTGAACCAGAAATTCAATCGTGTACAACACAATATAAACCTTTTTGTTGCAGTCAAAGCGATATCTAGCACCCAATTGACCTCTCATTTTTTTTAAGTTAAATTTGCTACGACTTTAGACAATTTTGACTTCAAAACTAGGCTTTAGTGTCGTTGGAGAACTTTCAATCTCTAGCAACTCTCAAGAACGTACCATTTGTTGCAAATTGTCCCAATTTGTTATGTTTGTCATGCTGAAGATAACGCAGTTTTGAACAGTTGAGTCAGTCCAAAATATTCTTATATGGGACAGTGATGGATCCGACACTGGTGTTGAGTTATTTCAAACAGATCAAAGGTATTCCATGGGGAGTTGGAAGTTATTTATCATGATAGTCATGTTGTTCTTTAATTTAAATTTTCTACCCTTAGGGCTCACATTCAAGTTAAGCAAACTAAGAGTTATCTTTCATTGTAAAACGATAACTGCTTTAGAAGAATTCCAAATACCTATCAACCATTCAATAGGTAAAATTAATAGCTTTAGTGGTAGTCCTTGGGGTTGTTGAAAAGAGCAACTTCTAAATTGAGCAAAATTGTCCAACAGTCTCCCAGTTGGTGTCTTTTCACCAACTTGGAAAGTTGCATTCAAAGTGATAAACCTCAAGCTGTTAAACATTCCTACGACAATGATTTTATTAGCATAAATTATTCAAGTTGTACTTACATAACGATATGTAAATATGTACTGTGCATCTTTATTTAATTTGAAATTTAATTTAGTTAATAATTACCGACCTTAAACAAAATGAACTGTTAGTTATATTTTATAAAAAATTCCGAGCGCATTCGAATTGAATTTTTTCCGCACATTATAATACATCGAAAATTCCCACGTTACATCATGACAACAGTACATCTTACTAAAGCATGTAAATCTTGTGTTTTTACTTTCGAAAATGAATTAAACATCGACGATTATTAATTAATTAATAAATGCGAGAATCAAAGTCGAACAAAACTTGAAAATATTTTTAACTTAACAAAAATAATTATGTATAATGAAGCTTATTTTTAGACCAACGACTGTACAACACATGGTTGTTAATTATATTAAACATGAAGCAAAGAACTTGCTTGTAAAATTTTTTCCATAAGAACAACGTTCGACTCTCAGCATATTTAAAGCTAGCACGCCTATCATTCCATCCAACTATAACAAATTTAAATATTTTGCACCATATCCCTGTAATGCTTCCACCTACACAAAAACTCACCTTCTTCAGATCACCCCATCTCCCCTGCAATTTTTAAACAATTTGTTGCTTCTGAGTACTCTGAAGAATAGCAATTAAGAATCATTTGTCAACATTTGCTTTCTATGGACCTGACACCCATCACAAAATTTAATGCTGAATTGGGTGTACCCTTTGAAACACCCAAGAGCTTTTTCTACAAATTAGGCGCAACAGAACTTAAATTTTGGCCTGTTCATCCAATATTAATCAGCTGTGCCACTCGTCAGAGGGATGGACGAACGAGTACTTGGGGATGCAAGCCCTTTGACTGTTAGCTGGTCAGTAGACAAGTCTTAATGCTCACGAGTCGGGTCGTAGAGGCTACATCTTCTATGTAGCCTTGGTGTCGCAGTGTGACGTCCCCTCTTTGGGCTACGTGGTAGGTGGGAAGCCAAATTTTTAAAACCAGGGTGCATATTAAAAACTCAAAAATAAACTTCGAAGAACATATAGTCATATAGTCTGGAGATTGTCATCGTCTAAAAGAAACCTCCTCAAGCAGCAGTAAAAGCAACCACAGCTGGAGCGTCTTTCTATCCTTAGCACAGGGCTAGATTATCCATAAAGTGGATTTGTGGATTTAAAAGTTCGTTCTTTATTTGAGAGAGATTCTTTGAGAGGGTGGCGTCAGTCATAATGCATCAGCAAGCTGTTTTCAGACATAAGGTACCCATCTTTTACTTAAGGTGAACATTGTGGATCTTCAATGCATTGTCTCGTGCTAAAATGGCATAATTGGACTAATTTAGCTTCTATTTGTAGATTTAAAAGTTTGTTCTTTATTTGAGAGGGTGGCGTCAGTAATCATGGATCAGGAAGGTATTTTCAGACATAAGGCACCGATCTTTTACTTATGGGTATTTGAAGAGTTAGGTTAGCTCTTGAGTGTTGAAGATTAACATTGTGGCTCGTCAATGCATTGCCTGATGCTAAAATGGCATAGTTGGACTAATTTAGCTTCTATTTGTTGATTTAAAAGTTCGTTATTGATATCAGAGAGATTTTTTGAAAGAGTGGCGTCAGTAATCATGCATCAGAAAGCTGTTTTCAGACATAAGGTACCCATCTTTTACTTATGGGAGTTTCAGGAGTTAGGTTAGCTCTTGAGTGTTTAAGGTGATATGTAATTTCTTTTCTGTAGACTTCTACTGTAAAACGAAGGGCTGAGGTGCTAGAGGCAAAAGTTTCAGAAAAAGCGAGAGACAAAAATTTGTTATCATACATTTACAATTTTTGCGGGCGAATATCTTGAAAACTAAAGGAATAGAGAAAAATTAATAGAAACAATCTTGTAGGAAATTTCATCAGTTTTCATTTTGCTAAGGGTAATATTTTCCCTAGGTTCCACCGTTTTTAAAATATAAGCGAAAATTCCCAAAAAAGAACGTTTTCGCCCCTTCTCACCCTTAGCCATGTAACTAGGACCTGGGACTTATAGTATTTTAATTTTTTACCTCCTAACTTATCCAAACACATTCCTGAAAAAAAATTTCACTAATTTAAACGCCAATTTCTTTGATTTTTATTGATAACTTTACCTAATTTTTATTTTTTGTTCTTTTCAGGCTTCAACAATCGATGGTAGAAGAAAAGGCGCCTGCCTCTTCTGTCAAGAATATTTCATGGATCTTTACTTATTGGCCGAACTTAAAACAATAAGTTTAAAAGTAACGACAGTCGACATGCAAAAACCACCACCGGACTTCCGTACCAACTTCGAGGCAACACCACCGCCGATTTTAATAGATAGAGGTATGGCTATATTGGAAAACGAAAAAATCGAAAGGCACATTATGAAAAATATCCCAGGCGGACATAATCTTTTTATTCAGGTAAATTATAACGCACAAACTTATAAATTGGATTAATCTTGTTTGCTTTTAGGATAAGGAAGTTGCTTCGTTGATTGAAAATTTATACAGCAAATTAAAATTAGTATTAGTCAAAAAGGATGAACAAAAAAGTGCCCAACTTCTATCCCATTTAAGGAGAATCGACGAACATTTAAGAAAACGCGACACTCGTTTTTTAACAGGAGATACTATTTGTTGTTTCGATTGCGAGTTAATGCCTCGTCTTCAACATATCCGTGTTGCAGCTAAATATTTCGTCGATTTCGATATACCGAAAGAGTTGATTTCTTTGTGGCGTTATATGTATAACATGTATCAATTGGACGCATTTACCCAAAGTTGTCCAGCCGATCAAGATATAATTAATCATTATAAGCTACAACAGGCATTAAAGATGAAAAAACACGAAGAATTGGAAACACCTACTTTTACAACTTCCATTCCTGTCGATGTTAGCCAATAAATACAATAATTTATTGCTTTATATCTTTGTGCAAAAAAGTAATGAGTGCCTGGATATTCCATCCTTTTTTATATTTAAGCATTTAAATATGTAATGAAACCACTGTGTACTTTCGTAAACTTATACATTTTCTAAAAGAAACCTTCTAGTATTACCCTCTATTGGAAGAAAATTTTTACACTTAATTTGTGATTCATTTTTGGGAATTTTTTCAAAAACATTTTCGTTGCTTGTAGATCACATTTCATTTAAGTTTTCTGTATTATAAAAGTGACTTAATACATAAGTATTTTTATTTTATTTTTTGATTACCTGCTTAGAATTAATTTCTTCTGTATGTACTTTGAAATTTATTTGACATACTTTTAACGTAAGTCATTGTGTACAGACTCATGTTATGTATTTCTATTATATAAATATATTATATACCTATTGAAATTATTTATTAATTTTTAATTGGTCTAAACTAGAATTTTTACAAAAATTAAAAACTACCTGCTGATGATTGTCGAAGTAAATTATGCAAAACTTGCCAAAACTGTCTGAAAATAAGTTGCGTAATTTATTTTCCTGTTATTCAAAGTAATTTTGTCTGATGAGTCTTATCTTTAAATAAACAATGTAACAAATTCGTTGCAAATAACTTACCTAATGCTTTTAGGAAAAGAAATTACTTGCTTGTGTCATTTATTCATTAATATCCACACATTTACTGTCATTGTAGACCTAAGGAATTAAATGATCCTATTATAAGAGGATTATAAGCATGCCCGAAGAGAGTGAGATGCACTTTGCTTATGAGCAAAAATTGAGCAGCTGAAATTTTTGGAAGTTGTCCATAAGGAACGGTGTTAAATGGAAATTCATAAATAAGGGGGTCAGACGCCAAATAAGTAGAAAAATTTGAAAGGTGCAGTTGCCGCTTTTTCAGTAGGTACCTAAATGGTAAATTAAATACATTTTTAGGGATCATTAGAGTGTGTTGTACAATGACACCAAATTTCAAGTTCTTAGGATGCTCAAAAGTGCTTTTGACTAATAAAAAAGTGCTTTTGACTTTTGAGTAATAAAATCATAAGAAGTGGACTAAAAAAATGAAGAGGCAAATGCACACTTTTTTTACAGTATAAACTTTGATCTTTGGTATTGATCTAGGGTATTGAGAACTCAATAAAAAAATTTCATTAAAATTCATTGAAGGAGAGGGTTTCTCTCAGTTGATGCTCATTTTGGTCTAAAATAACTCAATTAAAAGTGCCTTCTGGTCAAAATTGGGTTCGGATATTTTGTCAGTACATGCACAGTAACAAATGTCATCGACCGTTTAAGAAAAACAAATTGCTGTTACCAACCTCTTCCCAAAATCATGAAAAATTATTCTTCTTTGCCACCACTTTTACTATTTAAACATTTAAATACATCATTTCGTTCGTATTTTTACGTTTTTGTAAATATTTCTAACTGTTCATTCCATTTCTTCTTCTTCAATGGATTCATATCCATTTCTTCAAAAGCAGCTTCTAATTTTTTCCAATACAACACGGCATCTGGTAAAAATGCACAAAATTCTTTGTAATTTATCTAAAGTCACAGTAATCGGCTTGAGAATTTAAAAAAAATCTTCTGCTAATCTCTTAAGATGAATATTTGAATTCTTTTCTGATATGGCTGTGTCAATTATATCTCTATTTTCTTCACATATTTTCAGTAGTTTTTGCCATTCTTGAACGTATATTTCGATACAATCTGCAAGAGTGTTCCAGTGCTGGACTGGGAATAAAATTAGTACAGGGAAATCTGATGGTTCGGTCCACTTGCAGGCGGACCATTGGGAGGGGGGGGCTGCACAGACCAAACCCGAAGACAAGCCTGGTGTGTGTGGCGCAGTTCACAAGGTTGTTCACACTGAATAATAATGAACGAAATTCAGAATTTTTTCATTAAACCTCTCCCCTCCTGGCCCACACAGGCCAAACCGGAGCGTCTGGACATCGTTCAGGCTCTGGTTGGGCCTGTGCAGGTCGGCTTGAACAGGTCAAACCGGAAGGTAAGCCTGTGTGTGTGTGGCGCGGCCTTTAATACCCGTTCACACCCACACATATGCCTTGCCTTCCGGTTTGGCCTAAGCAGGCGGCCTGAACGCTGTCCAGGCGCTCTGGTGTGGCCTGTACACTTGTGTAGGTCGCCTGAACAGTGTCCACACGGAAGGCAAGCCGGTGTGTGTGCCACAAGCCAAACCGGAGCGTCTGGACATCGTTCAGGCTCTGGTTGCGCCTATGCAGGTCGGCTTGGACAGGTCAAACCGGAAGGTAAGCCTGTGTGTGTGGCGCGACCTTTAATACCCGTTCACACCCACACATATGCCTTGCCTTCCGGTTTGGCCTAAGCAGGCGGCCTGAACGCTGTCCAGGCGCTCTGGTGTGGCCTGTACACTTGTGTAGGTCGCCTGAACAGTGTCCACACGGAAGGCAAGCCGGTGTGTGTGCCACAAGCCAAACCGGAGCGTCTGGACATCGTTCAGGCTCTGGTTGGGTCTGTGCAGGTAATCTTGGACAGGCGAAACCGGAAGGTAAGGCTGTGTGTGTTTGGCGCGACCTTTAATACCCGTCCAGACACACACATATGCCTTGCCTTCCGGTTTGGCTTGTGCAGGCGGCCTGAACGCTGTCCAGACGCTCTTGTGTGGCCTGTGCTCTTGTGCCGCCGCCTGAACAGTGCCCACACGGAAGGCGAGTCTGTGTGTGTGAACGGACCTTTACAGTTATTTTGATTTTTGACCCTTGGTTCATATTTTTGATTTTTTCAATTTATCTAAATTTTTGCAATATATTTCTTTCATTGCCACATCACGGGCCAACTGGCCCGGCAGCCCGCCGGGCCAGTCCCGCCCTGGAGTGTTCTAACGTACATCCTGAGGCAAAAAGCTCTATCGCTTTCAGCTTTATTATTTGCATTCGCAAAGTGATTATTATGAAAATATTTTACTATTTGTACAATATTTTCCTTCACATCCTAAATTTCTAAATCTATTGAAAACAAGTTTAAAAGATGTGACTAACAGCCATATGTTACTATGTCCAAATCACAATCATTGTTTATATTTTCTCTCATTCTTGCCCATATTGGCTGCATTGTCTGTGAAAATGCTAGATACTGTACACTTATATTACTTTTTACACTATTTAACGAGTAGAATACAAATATCGGTTAAGTACTCCGCTGTATGTGGTTGGCCAGAAGTGTCGATGCTTTCCAGTAGAAAAGATGAACCAAATTCTGTCGTTAAGTCGTTAACGTTGAACATATACGATGGGTTCACTGTGTTACATGTACGTAGGTACATTTGACCAACCATCAATAGACATAGATGTTGATGGTGAACTTTCCGCGTCACTTCCAGATTCGGATTCGCCTACTTTTTGACATAGTATATTATTTCGTTGTGGATCTTCATTCTATTTACAATACCCTGCATTGTATTTTGCATTTTGCCAGTTTTTCCTCTTAATTTGTTGGAATTTTCCAGGAAATAATTGCATACAGTGTTCTTTTTTCTTCTCTACATCTCTACATCATTTAGATTTCCATTTTACAGGAAATGCAGAAATAAGAAATTGAAATAGTACTTCCCATGTTCCCATACACACGGGTATGGGTATTGGGTATCATAATCAATGATGCCTTAATATTAAAGGAGTATTTATTAAATTAGAATTATGAAAAGTTGATTTAATTCAAAAAAATTTGATTTTAATCTAAAAAGTCTGTTTGATTTGATTTTTTGGGAAAATCACGATTTTTATCAACCTTGCTAAACCCTTTTATAAACCCTGTTAATTTTCTCAGATGTTTTATTTTTCTACTTAGATCTCTTAGCTTTTGACCTCCTCAAATATTGAACCATGAAATTATTGGATCGACAATTATGAAATCCTGTAATAAAAACTAAATAATAGTTAAGTGGGAAAAAATCAAAATTAATCGGGCTAGTTCTTATCGACTCCCAAAGAAAAACAAGACCTTCACCTTTTGATTAATAAGTAGCTGTTGATAATATTTTTATTTAAATAAAGAAAAACTGTCAAGAGTAATAACTAGAAAGTCTCCAAGAGTCATTGAAATGATTTCAAAAGTCCTTTGTATTTTATTAGTGACAGTTTCGGTAAGTTTCTTTCACAATATTTCTTTACAAAAAATGTTAATATTCGCTTTAAAGGTTTGGGCATGGAATTCAGACGAACTTGATTGCTTACAAGAATTAAATTTAAATCGAGACGAATTAAATAAGGATGATATGTCCGGTATATTACCAGAAGGTAATGCAACTATAATTAAATTCATCGAGTGTTATTGGACGAAATTGAATTTTTTTGATAACGACGGTAATTTTGATCCGAAACCAATGCAAGCCTTAGTAACGCAAAGGGAACAAACAAGCCGTCCTTCAGAACAAGCAACGAGGAGGATTAATAAAAGGAATGAAGGAATTGAGAAATGTGCATCAGCACACAAATTTGATGGAAGTAAAGGAGCAGTTGCTATTAAGGTTCAAAACTGTATTGTGAAATTTATGAAAACTGAAATTGAAGAGTAGAATAAGTAGCAAAGAGGCTATCGTTTTAATTAATCTGAGCCTGAGGAAATTAAGAAACAATCTTTCAAAAACAGTATGGATTTATGGAACTTGCAATATCTTTAAATAATCGTAAGAACTACATTTAAGGGTGTAAACACTGAAAAACTTAAGATTTAAGTCAGTTCCACATTGTATTTATTTCTTAAATATAAGCATAAAAATTGTTATCAAAATTTGTCGTTGTTTGGGTATACCACACTGTCATAATTTGCTAAAAAAAAAATTACGGATTGTAGAATGTCTTGCATAAGCTGCACAAACTCCAAGGTCCAAGAAATGCATTTAAATACAAAACATCTGTTACCAGATAACAAAGCAAGGCGCACGCTCGCATTAACAACCAATGGAACTAGTCTTTTCATAAAAAAAATTAGAATGGTTTGTATTTATGTGACGTCACGTCAAAATATTTACGTGCAGTCGTATAATCTCATAAATACAGTTTTTCTAAAAACTTCGTAAATATAGCCGAGCACACTGTCAAAACCAGTTTTATGAATATTTTTGTCAATATATTTTGTGTTATTTTTACAGTTTGAATTCCCTATTTCAGAGCATTTTAAATGTAGTCATAATTAAGGGATGCGTGGTTGGCATTACTCTCCTATTGTCAGTATTACCTGACTTTGGAACTTTCCAAATTTTGAGAAGTAAATTTGACTTTAGTAGAAATATTAAAAATAGATTAGATCGAGGACTGAAATGCACTATTTGTTTCTATAATTTTATTTAATATAAAAGAGATATAGTCATTTGTACAATGGTGGTCGGAATTACCCAACTTTACCCTATAGATTTTAATACCGCAGCCTTAATAAAAGGCTAATATACCACATAAATCACGTATTTATATTAAAATGATCACTTTAAAGTGAATTTTCTCAGAAGTGTTATTTTTCTACTTAGCTTCTGACCTCCTAAAATATTGATCCATGAAATTATTGGATTGACAATTATTATGAAATCCTGTAAAAAACTCAACAATAGTTAAGTGGGAAAAAAGCAAAATTAATCAGACTGGTTCTTATCAACTCCCAAAGAAAAACAACAAGACCTTCAACTTTTGATTACTAAGTAACTGTTGACAATGTTTTTTATTTAAATAAAGAAAAATTGGCAAGAGTAATAATTAGAAAGTCTTCAAGAGTCATCAAGATGATTTCAAAAATCCTCTGTATTTTATTAGTGGCAATTTCAGTAAGTTTCTTTTACAATATTTTTTTACAAAAAATTCGATTAATATTTGCATTAAAGGTTTGGGCAGGGAATTCAGACGAACTTGATTGCTTACAAGAATTAAATTTAAATCGAGACGAATTAAATGACTATGATTTTTCTGGAATATTACCAGAAGGTGATGAAACTTTAATTAAATACATCGAGTGTTATTGGACGAAAATGAAATTTTTTGATGACGACGGTAATGTTGATCCGAAACCAATGCAAGCCTTAGTAACGCAAAGGATAGAAACAAGCCGTCCTTCAGAACAAGCAACGAGGAGGATTAATAAAAGGAATGAAGCAATTGAGAAATGTGCATCAGCACACAAATTTGATGGAAGTAAAGGAGTAGTTGCTATTAAGGTTCAAAACTGTATTGTGAAATATGAAAACAGAAATTGAAGAGTAGAATAAGTAGCAAGGAGACTATAGTTTTAATTAATCTGAGCCTGAGGAAATTTAAAAAAAACTTTTCAAACACATAGTATGGATTTATAGAATTTGCTATATCTTTAAATAATCGTAAGAACTACATTTAAGGGTGTAAACACTAAAAAAATTAAGATTATCAGTCTTGTAGATTAACATTAATATTATTATTAATTATTAATATTAATATTATAATATTAACATATTATAAATAAATTGTTGAATCCCTTCGCACCTCACGATACTTGCGCTAGGGTTATAATAGTATACTTCTCAACCTAAATATAGAATATACTAGGTTGTAGCAAATATACAAGGAGTAAAATTAATGATAAACCATTTATATTTATTTATCAAAACTTTTTATCATTTGATAACAGTGTGAGATGGGAGAAGAGCATATTTTAATTAAATTGATGCTTATAAAATCCAAAGTAAAAACAATAACAAGACTTTTTGCCAATAAAGGAAATAATATTATGGAATGAAATTAATTTGACTCCTCAATCTTAATTCGTCATGCAAAAAAACAGTCTTAAAAGTTTCAAGCTTCATTTAATTATAAAATCGATAAAACAATAATAATTGTTTAAAAGCTGTAAAAAGAAGAAAATAAGTAAGTATTTTTCAATTGTTAAAGTGAATCTTTATCTTAACTAGCAGAACCGGAGTTATGATTTTTTGAAAGATTCCCATGAAAACAGACGTTGTTCAAACATTTTTATTAACATTATCAATACAAAGCATTTTATATACCGAATCTATTTTCTATTACTATATGGATTAGCATATGAATTAATAAGCCTCGCTTCGTATAGCACTTAAAATCACAATTAAAACAGAAATATTCTTCTTTGAAGCGAAAGTTTTGCGAAAGCTTGCGTTTTCCTGTGTGACATTTTATATGTTTCTTTAAATTAGACTTGGATATGCATCTATATTCACATATATGACATTGGTGAGGCTTTTCACCTGTGTGGACCATCATGTGTTTCGTTAAAGTAGTCTTGTTTGTGCATCTATATTCACATATATGACATTGGTGAGGCTTTTCACCTGTGTGGACCATCATGTGTTTCGTTAAATTAGTCTTGTTTGTGCATCTATATTCACATATATGACATTGGTGAGGCTTTTCACCTGTGTGCATCATCACGTGTTCCTTTAAATGAGACTTGGCTGTGCATCTGTGTTCACATATATGACATTGGTAAGGCTTTTCACCTGTGTGCATCATCACGTGTCTCTTTAAATTAGACTTGGTTGTGCAGCCGTATTTACATATATGACATTGGTGAGGCTTTTCACCTGTGTGGACCATCATGTGTATCGTTAAACTACCCTTGTTTGTGCATCTATATTCACATATATGACATTGGTGAGGCTTTTCACCTGTATGGGCCATCATGTGTTTCGTTAAATCAGCCTTGTTTGTGCATTTGTATTCACATATAGGACATTGGTGAGGCTTTTTACCTGTGTGGACCATAATGTGACTCGTTAAAGCAGTCTTGGTTATGCATCTATGTTTACATATATGACATTGGTGAGGCTTTTCACCTGTGTGCATCATCACGTGTCTCTTTAAATTAGCTCTGTTTGTGCATCTATATTCACATATAGGACATTGGTGAGGCTTTTCACCTGTGTGCATCATCACGTGTTCCTTTAAATGAGCCTTGGCTGTGCATCTATGTTTACATACATTACATTGGTAAATCTTTTTACCTATGTATTTCTTCATCTGTTTCTTGATCGTTGATTGGTTAGGCGTTACAACTGCATGTATCATCATGTGAACTTTTAGCTGTCGCTTCTGTCTGCATTTGTATCGACATGTGTAGCATTGAAAAGAATTTTCGCTTGATTCTGCCAAAACGTTTAAACGACTTGTAGTACCGCATTCTTCTTTTATGTTTGTCTCTTCTGCTTCTTCTTTAATTATTAAATGTGTTAGATCACATTCTTCTATTTTGATTTCATCTGAAAATATTTGCATATTGTTAGTATCGATTAAAAATTTTACGTCGTATTTTTTGTGGTTTGAATTAATTTTTAAAATTTGTAATTAGTGCGAGCCTTGTATGCCTACACTAGTAGTGACAAATGAAAGACCATATAGGACAAATGTAGTAATTTAGTCTCTCTCCATTAAACAGATGCAGCTAAGCCACTCCCTGCGTGAGGAAATGGACTGAAGGGGTATACAGAAGGCGAAAGAGAAAAATAAAATTACCGCACTTTCGCAATACATGATGAATAGACGAAATTAGAGGTAGGTGCAACATTTTTTGTATAATCAATTAGTTTTTTACCAATACAGTATTGTAGATCGAAATTTCTTGGCGTTACTGTACCTCTGATATCTACTTTTGCCCATTACTCTAGGCGGTGCGAAAAAGTCCAAAAATTGGCGCCCATGTGCATTCATAGTGGAATAGAATTATAGGATTTGAACGTATGTTAGCTCCCACTGGCAATTTTATGCCTGAATATAATTGAGGACTATGTCATGAACAACACCTTATAGTTTTGTCAAACCAACTAGAACGGGAACATTTAAAAAATGGCCTTCTTGCACTTTCCCGTTTCCTTACTTAAAATGAGAAATAACTCGAGCTGTAATCGACGGATAGAAAAAAGTTATGATAAAGAATTGTTTGGGATTTAATACCGAAAAATTCTAGCCCAATTGCGGGACTTTTAATACATTAGATTTGGCTAAAAACCTTCCTGAAGTTAAGAGATTGTCAAAAAATGTTAAAATTGTATCTCAATTTACAAAGCGATTATGACTGGTTATTATACCTTTAAATAAAAAACTTTAAAAAAATAAATAAATGCATTAGAAGTTTCCCATGTCTCCAAAAATTTTGTCCATACTGTATAGTTGAGTTGTAGCTGTAGCTCATTACTCAGCAGTCAACTAGAACTAGCCGTAGTTGACTTTTAACCGGTACTTTGTTTAAATAGCAATTATTTCAAAAAGATGCGCTTGTTTTCCTCTAAGCCCTTTTGTCACTACTACTATAACTCTATAACTTTTAAAGCATAATATACAGGGTGATTTTTTTAAGTGGTACTAACATTGGGATCTCGGAAACCGTAATAGTTACGAGGCTGGTTAAATTAGCAAAAAGTTGCATATTTTGATAATCTTTAAGAATCCGTTTAGAAAATTTCAAAATTCAAAATGGTTTCCGAGATAATGCAGAAAAACAAAAAATTGGCAATTTCGTTTTTCGACTGTACTTTCAAAATGGCGTACTTTAGAAACAAAATTCTCGGTAAAAATGTTTAGGAGATCAAAAAATCTATCAAACGATACCAAACTCGACTTTTTATCACATCGACGCTAGGCGTCTCGACGTTCAACTTTTCATTTTCTTATGGGGGACATATGATTTTTTCTGCAAATATTACTCGGTAGGCTTATCTAAATTCGGATACCAAACGAAAACTTTCTATCTTGAACTTTTCTTAATTTTCACAACTTTTCAGGTTATGTTATGTTACGTTATGTTAATATTTTACTTTATTATAAATTTACGTTATTTTTTACGATAAAAAATAACGAATAAAACTTAGTTTTTAAATTTTTAGAAAAGTAATTTGAGCTGGAAATAAAAATAAATCAAATTATTATTTATTTATTAAATCTTAGTAATGAAATTTTATTTCTTGAATAAATTATTTTTCAAGAAAGTTTTAGTCGTTATTTTTTATCGTAAGAAATAACCTAAAGTAAAATATTATAACCTGAAAAGTTGTGAAAATTAAGAAAAGTTCAAGATAGGAAGCTGTCGTTTGGTATCCGAATTTAGATAAGCCTACTGAGTAATATTTGCAAAAAAAATAATATGTCCCTCATAAGAAAATGAAAAGTTGAACGTCGCGACGCTTCGCGTCGATGTGATAAAAAGTCGAGTTTGGTATGGTTTGATAGCTTTTTTGATCTCCTAAAAGGATTTCTTAAAATTTTTTTTTCTAAAGTACGCCATTTTGAAACTACAGTCGAAAAACGAAATTGCCAATTTTTTGTTTTTCTGCATTATCTCGGAAACCATTTTGAATTTTGAAATTTTCTAAACGGATTCTTAAAGATCATCAAAATATGCAACTTTTTGCTAATTTAACCAGCCTCGTAACTATTACGGTTTCCGAGATCCCAATGTTAGTACCACTTAAAAAAATCACCCTGTAGATCAAGTAACTAATTTTAACTAAATTAAAAAAACTTACCGACATCATGAAGATTGCTTTGAGTTCGAGATGAATTTTCAACATCTATAGATAAATTTATAAATGCTTTATCAAAATTTCAAGTTTTTAATTAACATGATTGTTACTTACTCAAATAATTGTTCTCAAGAGCTTCATTTTCGATTTCTTCATTCATTTCTTTTTCTATAATATTTAGCTTTTATAAATAACTGCTGTATTTTACTAGAAGATTTAAGGTTATGTTAACTTTTTACGCGCGTTTCTTTCGTTTGTTTAACAAGAATAGGTTAGACAACCAAATGTACATACAAGTGGCGAATTGTTATAACCAATAGATTCTAATTTGCTTTCTTGTGAACGTAAATAATAATATTTATTATTTATAAATACACTTTGAGCCCCCTGAGTCTAAAAATGTAATTGAAAACTCAAAAAAAGGGAAAGCAAAAACTACTGAACCAATGTTGGTGAAATTTGTCATGAGTCACTTTAGCACGATTTTATTCTCAAAATAAACTTTTAGATGAAATTGAGTGAAAGGGCTCAAAATATAAGGGTTATATTGGACGCATTTTAGACAATGTTGTACACCTACGGTATTAGAACTTGTTAGTACATCTTGGATTTTGGACATAATTTTATGCACGATATGAACTTCCATGGAGCAGAACCGGAGTTATGATTTTTTGAAAGTTTCTCATGAAAACATAAAGTGGGATTAACGAGGGTTATACTGCGAAAAAAATACCCCTTGAATGAATTTTGATGATTTTTTTATTGAGTTCTAAATACCCTAAACCCTTAAAATTAAAGTTTGTAATTTTTTTTTAAATTTTTTTTGACTTTAGTTAATTCTTTTTGTTGGAGTATAAAATAGTCAATATTTTTTTATAAAAAATATATAATTAAATAAAATATTGACTATTTTATACTCCAACAAAAAGAATTAAAGTTTATACTGTTAAAAAGTGTGCATTTGCCTCATCATTTTTTTAAACCACTTCTTGTGAATTCAATTTTCAAAATCTTAAATATTAGCTGAAATAGAAGCTTTCTTTCATAATAGACTAAACTCAAACGGTAAGTTCTTTAATGCAAGCGGTATAATACTTTATATAACATTTTGGCAACCGGTCTTTTCATAATATTTCGACCCCGCTGAATACGAAAATTGCGGTTACCAATGCAAAATCTTAACCGGAAGCGTGATATTCAAGATGTCTGTTTTGTTACGTTTGATAGAATAATTATGGACAATTAGGACAAATATTTTAATTAGAGATCACTCCTTAAAGAGCAAGAGTCGGTAAAAGCACCGGTGTTGAATAAATCATCTTAATACATAAAGCAATATGGAAGCATGTCTCTTGTATGGTTAAGGAGACGTATTTTTCAAAAACATATTCCTTGACTAGATTAGCAATAATTATTTTTTTAAAGATATTTCCGATCGAAATAATGTCAGTACTAAAGCAGGAAGTAATGGACTTAATCAATTAATAAAATTAGAAGTATCCAAAATAATTGGATTTTTCTGATTACAAGGTCTGCTTCGGCGTGGGACGAACCTCTGCGAACCTACACGTCGCGTCGTAGGTAGAATTAAATTTAAATCGACATGAATTAAATGATTATGATTTGTCCGAGAACTGGCAAGATTGATAATTACAAAGTCTCCAAGAGTCATCAACATGATTTCAAAGGTCCTCTGTATTTTATTAGTGGCAGTTTCAGTAAGTTTCTTTTACAATATTTATTTACAAAAATATTAATAAATATTTGCATTAAAGGTTTGGGCATCATGGAATTCAAACGAACTTGAGTGCTTACAAGAATTAAATTTAAATCGAGACGGATTAAATGAGTATGATTTGTCCGGAATATTACCAGAAGGTAATGCAACTTTAATTAAATACATCGAGTGTTATTGGACGAAAATGAAATTTTTTTATGACGACGGTAATGTTGATCCAAAACCAATACAAGCCTTAGTAACGCGAAGGAAACAAACAAATCATCCTCCCGAACAAGCAACGAGGATGATTAATAAAAGGAATGAAGGAATTGAGAAATGTGCATCAGCACACAAATTTGATGAAAGCAAAGGAGCAGTTGCTATTAAGGTTCACAACTGTATGGTGAAATTTATGAAAACTCTAATTGAAGAGTAGAAGAAGTAGCAAAGAGACAATCGTTTCAATTAATCTAAGCCAGAGGAAATTTAAAAAAAAATCTTTCAAAAACATAGTATGGATTTATGGAACTTGCGATATCTTTAAATAATCGTAAGAACTACATTTAAGGGTGTAAACGGTGTAAACACTAAAAAAATTAAGATTAAGAGTCTTGTCGATTAATATTAATAAATAACATGTTTTAATTAAATTGCTGAATAATTACTAAAAATCCTATTTAAATTTATTTTCGAGCTGTATGCCACTATACTAATTTCAGAGCTGAATTCAGAACTAAAAACAATTGGATGAAAATTATCCATATATTTAAAACGTGAAGGCTTTTCTTTACCGGTAATTATTGCTTATAGCGTGCTTCTACTGGACCGATCTTAATGATTTTTTTTATATCAAAGCCTTGACCCACAGATATGTCACCACTATTTTTTTCAAATTACCAATTTGGTACATTTTTTTATATTTTTCAATATACATAACAAGTAGTTTGAACAAAATGTACCAGCTGATAATCCATTTTAAAAAATTATAAATGAAAATAAACGTACTCGTAGATAGTTGGTTTTATGCGATAAGGACTTGGCACATTTGGTCGTTGCGATAAAATTTTCAATACTTTTATTCGACAGTACGTTTCTAATACGAAATACGCAATATGGTCAGGTTGAAGCGTTCATTTTTAATTACGTTTCGTGCTTTTGTGCCTTTTGGATTTTTGAGACGGTTTTTTAAATTCACCCCTCTGGCTTAGTTATCTTTAAGGTTAGTTTTATTATTTTTTTTTAATATAGTCAACGTGTTTTCTGATTTTATTCATACTTTAAATGAGCCATTACTCATTAATTTGTGATGTAACTAATTTGTACTTCAAAATTTTGTGAGGAAAAGGCCAGTATTAACGTTATTTAATAATGAAATGAAATGTTTTTGATTATTAGGGGGTTTGGTAATTAGCATTTTATCTCCACCGACCTCCTGCTACCCTGTTTTGTTACCAAGTAATAATAAATGAAAACCCCTGTCACGAGGTTGATATTACAGGAAGACGATCAAAAACTATGATTCAAATAATGCAGCCCCTTCTGGCTATTTCTTCAATTATTAATGAAGTTCTTTTTAAATATTTACACTTTAAAATTATTTCATCGGCAAAAATAGCTTAAATAAGAAATCTATACAGGGTGTCCAAAAATAAGGTGGTGATTATTTTGGGTGCATATTTGCAAATTTGGGACGCAAATGTGAGCGGCCAATAGAAGGATTCTCCCATTTTGTGGTTTCTCTCTTATAACTTGGCCGGTAATTATTATTAGAAAAACTTCGAAACGGCATTGTACAGCCAAAATATATGGCTTTCGTCCTAAAAAATCGATTTTTAAAATTGTTTCAAAATTGCCTACTTTTAAGGGGCCAAAGTAGGTCAAAATTTTGAAATGGATTTTCTCAAAATTTCCTCTGCCATATGTTTTCTTTTTTGGATATGTTACAGACAACGTAATTCTCTATCAAAACCTTAATTTTTATAAAAATCTCTCGAGCCGTTTTGGAATAATGATTTTTTGAATGTCAAAACTTCAAAAATCTATAATTTCTTTTGTAATAGAAATGAAATCTTGAAAATGGAAATATTTAACAATCCTATAAATATCTATTATTTGACACTATTTTCGGTTAACAAAACGCTTCCGGTTAAACCGGAAATTACAAAAATATTAAAACTTTTAGGAACACCCTGTATATTTATAAATATTTTGAAAACTCATAAAATTAGCTATTACACGATACCAAATACTTTATATTTTTACTTCCGGTGTAACCGGAAATGATATCAAATTGCTTAATTTAAATAGAACACCCTATATATTTTTAAATATTTTCAAAGCTCGTAAAGTTAGCTTTCTGAAGATGTAAAATAATGTATATTTTGAACTTCAATTTATGCCAAAATTATAAAAAAATATAATTTTTGAAATATTTTATACCTAAAAATTGTGCTTTCGCACAGAAAAAGTCCCAGGTTGAATCCTTGATGGAAGCAATTTAAAAAATTTTTTTAAATTAAATTAATGCAAAATGACAAGATTTGAGGGGCGGAAAAAGTTTTTCGTATGGCCACATCCGTTGTTTTTAAACATATTTTTGTACTGTAAAATTAATCAATTCATAAGCAAAACAAAAAAGTTTATATGTGTCCTCATCTAAAGTGAAACACACTGTATGTTTATTATATTATTATAAACTTTTTTCTTCATTTTGATTTTTACATTTATTTTCATCTGGCCCCAATTTCACTTGGTCCCAGCAGCGATCGCCGGTCAGCCGGTTGGGCCAGTCCGGGCCTGGGGCTCAGGGATCATTAGGAAAGCGGTCCTGTTCAAAGTCCCAGGAAAGGGAGACTTAATGCGAGAAAATCGCGCACTAAAATATTTTTATTTCTTCAATTTACTATGCCCCTGTTATTTAGAACAAACTTTAGCTCATAATTCTTTAAATTGTACTATAAGGCAGTAATTTAATTAAATAAAAGGTAAGAAATGTGATGCAACTACTTTTATGACGTCACTGTAACTTTTACTTTTCCCATTTATTTATTGATCACCGAAGTAATCTGTCTAATACGTATAATATGATGATTCTACGGACTTCGTGTCTGTCTATCCGTTTTTACAAAAGAAAGTTTTTGGCGTTTCTTCGGTGTATAAAAATTTAACTATTCTCCCTGAGTGTAAACTGAGCTTTATTTACATGACTTTATAAAACTTACATAACCTCAAAATTTAATTAATTTTTGTTTTCCAATCGTTCTAGTTTTGAAACGTGCAACATTTTAGTTCTATTTAAATTATGCAAAATGTTTAATAAGAACAAATTTTCACTTAGGGAGCAAAATATAATTAGTTATTCATTATTAAACTATGAAGAAAGTTTATAACGCAAGATCACATTTAATTTAATTTTGGCATTAATCAAAATAGACAAAGAGAAATGTATCCTACAAAACATATTTTAAATTTAGGTAAACTAGCTAAACGAAATTCGAGCTTATATTCGGTTGAAAACGTTATAAATGAAGAAAATTTGAGTAGGTGTGCAATCAAATTTAGCAGTCTCAAACAGTTAAGGCTAAATATACGTGAACCGGCGAAAAGAGCGGCTGTTTTAATCCCTCTATGTGTTGTTAATAATAAAGTATCGGTTTTATATACGTTAAGAGCATCTCAGTTAAAATCACATCGTGGCCAAGTGAGCTTTCCTGGTGGCATGCAAGATCTCAGTGATGAAAACTTGTTACGAACTGCAATAAGAGAAACCGAAGAAGAGCTCGGTCTAGCAGAGAAACACATACGTATTTGGGGTAGTGGTAAATTAATCATTACTCGTCGTGAAATGTGTGTGCTTCCAGTTATAGGTCAAATTAAAGGAAATTTAGAAGTGAATACCTTAACAGTTAATCCCGATGAAGTTAGTGAAGCTTTTGCAGTTAGTTTGGAAGATTTGTGTGATCCTACAAAAATCGGTTATACTCAGTTTAAGAATTCATATACTGCTCCGTTATTTCTAGGTGGTCCTCAACGAATATGGGGTTTAACAGCTTTTATTACAAATGCGTTTTTGAAATGTTTGTTACCTTCAGAAGCTTACACCCATCCAATCCAAAATATTTCTTCGATGAAACCTGTAATTCGATATTCTTCGAAAACTTGATTTCAAATCGATTTTATTTAAATGTTATGTAAATAATATACATAATAATTATTTATTTTAATAAAATATAAATTTTACAGCAGTTTAATTGAATACTACTTAGTTTTAGTTTAAACAATATTTTTTAGACTCTGAAAAACTTATAATAAATTAAACTCCCGAACAAAATTAACGCACCACTTATAACAAGTTATAAATTGAAATAAAAAATAGGCTAAGTGTTGTACAAATGGCCTTAAACTTTTTTTGAATAATATGATTTTCTCCTGAGTTTTTCTGATTGAGCAACATTAATCAAAACTCCTTGACATGCTTTGTCATTATCAGATAATAGAATTCTAATTAAAATTTGCCTCACAAATCTTAATGTAAATTTAATTAATTCACCAATTGAACAATCTAAAATGAAAGCGAATAATAAAATTAGTTAAAAGGCGGATTTTTAAATAAACCTTAAGTGTAGATGTCGATAAGCCTTTTTTGATTTAGTTTTGCTAAATTTAACAACTGGCTTGTCGAACACTCAGTTATGGTTTTAAGTTTGACCTAAATTGAGTATTAATAATGTCAATGAAGTAAACTTAAAACAACGGATGTGGCCATACGACGAACTTTAAATTTTTTTTTTAAATTGTTTCCGTCAAGAATTGAACCTGGGACTTCTGTGTGTAAGCAGAATGTTTAGGTATAAACAAATTTCCAAAAATTTCATTTTTTTATAATTTTGGCATAAATTGAAGTTCAAAATATACATTATTTTATATCATCAGAAAGCTAATTTTAGGAGCTTTCAAAATATTGAAAAATATACAGGGTGTTCTATTTAAATTAAGAAAATTGATCCTATTTCCGGTTAAACCGAAAGTCAAAATATAAAGTGTTTGGTATTGCATAACAGGTAATTTTACGAGCCTTCAAAATATTTAAAAATATACAGGATGTTCTTAAAAATTTTGATATTTCTGTAATTTCCGGTTTAACCGAAAGCGTTTTGTTAACCGAAAATAGTGTCAAATAATAGATACTCATGAGATTGATAAATTAATCCATTTTCAAGTTTCCATTTTTATTACAAAAGAATTTAGAGATTTTTAAAGTTTTAACATTCAAAAAATCGTTATTCCAAAACGACTCTAGAGATTTTTATAAAAATTAATATTTCGATAGAGAATTACGTTGTCTGTAACATATCCAAAAAAGAAAAAATATGACAAAGGAAATTTTGAGAAATTTCATTTTACATTTTTTACCTAATTTGGCGCATTAAAGGTAGGCAATTTAGAAACAATTTTGAAAATCGACTTGTTTAGGACGAAAGCCCTATATTTTGGCTATACAATGCCGTGTTGAAATTTTTATAATAATAATTACCCGCCAAGTTATAAGGGAAAAACCACAAAATGGGAGAATCGTTCTATTGGCCGCCATTATGAATAAAAAAATTTGAAATTTTGTTTTTTAGTTAGGGCTCACGTGTACTATCTTATAGCCAAGTAAAAATGAATTTGGCCCAAAATTTGATAATATGCGCCCCAAATAACCACCTTATTTTTGGACACCCTGTATATATTTCTTATTAAAGCTATTTTTGGCGATGAAATAATTTTAAAGTGGTTAAAATCAAATTTCATCAAAATCGCTTTAGTAATTTTCGCTCTAGGGGGGGGGGGGGACATACATACGGACATATGGTTCAAAAAAATCAAAATTTTTTTTTCCATTTTTGGAATCAGGGTGACCCAAAACGTCGAGAACTTTAATAAAAAAAAATTTTTTTTTTTCTCGATTATAACTTTTTCTTGGTTTGAAAAGTTAAAATCTTTGTTTAGCCCAACTAAAACGTTGCTGAAATTGCGTCTGTGTTTCTCTTTACCTATAACAAAAATTTATAACTGAACATCAAAAGAGACGAACATCATATTTCTACTTTACTTATAAAAACTTACATTAAACATATAACACTTATTGATAGAAAACATTAATTTAAAAATCTTCAATTTTAAGTAACACTGTAGTTATAATTATAACTGTTTTTTATGGAAGCTTAAAATTTTGTCAACTGCAGCCGCTCTTTTTTCTAATATTTTCAACTGGTCTTCAGGAATAAACCCAGATTTTAAATTTCTCAATAAAAAGTGTTGTATAAATAGCCTTAAACTTTCTTTGAATAATTTAAGTTTATCCGATCGAGCAACATTAATAAAAACTCCTTGACAAGCTTCGTCATTATCAGATAATAGAATTCCAATTAAGATTTGCCTCATGAATCTTAATGTAATTTTATCCAATTCACCAAATTGAACAATCTAAAATGAAATCATAAAATAATTAACAAAGCGGATTTTTAAACAAACCTTAAGTGTAGATATCGATAGTGCTTTTTCAAGGAATAAATGTGTTAAGAGTTTTGCTAAATTTGACAACTGGGTTGTCGAACACTCGGTTATTGTTTTAAGTTTGTCCCAAATTGAATATTTTATGGTCATTTGAAATCGACGGTCGTATTCGCAAAATTTTTGTGATAAAACAGCATAGTAAGGATTGAATTGCTTTTCTTGCAAACAACAGTGGAGAATAACGTGAATAATTTCTCTTTCTTGTTCATTTTTTAAACCTAAATGAAGTAAATTCTCAAAAGCGTCCAAATAGTCCTAAAATTAAGCTTGTTGAGTGAGAGAAAAGAAGAAATGTGACTTGTTCACCTCTGAAGACATTAAAATGCAAAAAATGCTTCTTCTAGTGTCAGTGTTCATACGTTGTTTTCTTGCTAAATCGAGTAGTTTTTGAGAAAACTCATTGGTTTTCTTAGTTTCTTTTTTAGGTTGTTGCAACTCTGTTTTTCCTGACCAAGCTGAACCAACAACCCACCATTTTCCATTATTATCAGCGTTTAGTAAATCTTGTAAGGAGATATTGAGCGTTGTTACATAACTTCCCTTCCGTATAAAATTCTTTAACATCTTTTTCAAATGCTCCGAATAGGAAATATCATAATTTGGAATTTTGTTCATATTGTTATTTTTAACAGCTAACAAAATTTCCAACATAAATTTAACTCGAGGGCTAAAATACATTTAATTATTTTAAGTTTAAAAAGTTTAGTTCTTGCTTACTTATTTTTTAAATCGTCACTAGCACTATTTGCTTGCTTTTGTAAGCTCACTATTAGATTTTTGAGTGCCGAAGGATCTTCTTTACGCATAGTAAAGCCTACATTTTTCAAAACTAGCAAAATACACTCAATATCAGTTTCCGTAAACCTATCAGATAGTTTTTGTACTATTTCATAAATCAGATTAACGTGAAAAACCTGAAATTGAATTAGTTAGAATTTTTAGCAAGTTGTCAGCGTTTACTAACCTTAAAATTAAACAGTTGTGCAAGAACCCAAACGATATTATCAAGTTTCTTATTTTCGACCGAATTACTTTCAATAAATAGCTGTTCAAACCTCTTGGTGACAGTTTGTAAAAAATGAGCTCCTATAATGTTACATTAATAATTGTTTTACTCATTGAAATTTCTCACGTACCAATTTCAGTTCCAACATTAGCATGTAAAATTGTAACAAGCATAACGTGCTCTAAAAGCAACCTTTCTGGTGTTAAAATTGGGGATACAACAGAGTCTAATATTAAACTTGTTAAAGTGTCGTTCATATTATTACGGCTATTGTTCATATAAAGTTCTTCAATTTGTGTCGCTATGTTATGCATATTACTTTCAGCTAACCTATTTAAAAAGCCTAAAATTTAAACAAATTAACTACGTTTTTAAGTTACTAGAAGATTTTGTACCTTTCAATTGCTTTTTTAAACGTGCTAATTGTTGTTCTCTTTTTTTATCGGTCGAATTTTCAGCTTCCATTTTTGCTCTAATTGCTGGAGGAATATACTTCTCCTTATTGTCCTAAAACTCGAACTTAAAATATTGAAAAACCAAAATCTAAACATACTTTAATAATTTCCCCATTTTTTCCTCTTAATCGACCGTAAATGTCTTCCCAAACATCACTTTTAGCCTCAGGTTCATCCTCTTCACCTGACTCATTTTCATTTTGTACCAAATCATCATCTTCGTTTGCTTCGAAGTCTTCACTTGCACTATCATCTCCACAAACGTCAATTTTGGATTTTTTGTTCTTTGCAAATTGTGGTGGTGGTGATTTTTTTCTTTTCTTGGACACCGGCACTTTAGTATCAACTTCCTCATTATCACTCGATTCAAACTCACTTTCATCTTCTTCCAAGCTCTCATCAGATTCTTCACTCATGTTTCCTTGTTGTTTTGAGCCTTTTAAAATAGGTTCTTCTTGTTCACTAAATTCTGAATCATCTGCTGAACTATCAGCTACATCTTTGTTCATTTCTTTCCCTGTCATAAGAGCGAAATCTTCTTCAAAATCATCATTGACGTCGGCAAACTGTTGTTCTGCAGCAACAGCTGCCTGCATATTTTCTGTATCGCACACTTCTAGTAAATCTAAAAAAATAGTTAATAAATGCTTCACACACACATAGAAGCTTGGTTACTTACAATCTAAACCATCCTCGACAAACGATTTAGGCGTCTTTTTAACTTTAAGTTTGTTCATTTTTAATTGCTTTTCTAATCGCTTTATATTTTTATCTTCATCTACATTTGCATTTCGTAGAAACTTTTTGCGTTGTTTAACCATATCTTTTTTAAGCTTTGCATGTACCTTTTTCTCTTTTAATAGAGCTTTATGACGTTGATCTTCCGAATTAGTAGAGTTTTGCTTCGGTTTTAGTTTAGCCTCTTTGTTCACCTTCATATTGTTATTTAGAGAATCGGGTAAATCAGTTTTGACACGTTTTGTATAATAATCGTTTTTGCGTACTTTTTTCTGTACTCTTTTCTCCTTACGTATTTGCTTCCGTGACTTCTTTTGTTGAGATTGTCCAGCTCTTTCTCGTTTTTTAGGTTTCATTATTTAAAGTTTGTTGTTATAAAGACTGAAATATAATTTAATTACAATAAATTATGGTAATTTACTGCTTATAAACGTTTTCTCCTTTGCACAACTAATTGTTAAAAAAGTGTGGTTATGTTGTTATATCTGACATCGTGGTCGCTGTGGCTAAAGTACCACTTCTGGTTTTAAGTGAAAATAAATAAAAAATAATAAATAAATATATTTAAAAATTTACGTACAAATGGCAAAGCCAATATTGTTAATTGTTTGGTGTTAAAATTTTCAAAGTAATTTTGAAAATGCAATTTTATCTTTCGTGAGCTTCATCGCATTGTGTCAGCGATAAAACGTCATCTAGCTCGTTTATCACTGTAAAATTATACGAATTACCTGTTCTCTCATTTTGATTGGTTTATAAATAAATAAATGTTTATATTTATTATTTATTTATATTTATAAATATATAATAATATATTGAATTAATGAGGGATAAATTCGTTATTTATTATAAATAATGATAATTTTACAATTTCAAATGGTTTTGTTCTTCAGTTTTGATTTCTTTAACATGGTCCTTCTTTGATTATCTTCAAATTGCTGAGATTGTTTAACGTTTTGGCACAGTCGAATACACAACGATTGGAATACGTTTTACCATCTGATCCACATAGTGGGTCATATTCTCTGGTGCAAGGACAGCCTTTCGATTTGCATGTTACAATAGTCAATGAACAAACTAAAATAAAAACTAACATTTTGCACAGTTTCATGTTCGAATCTGAACATTCAATAGCCTATTACATTAAAGAATTTTATCGTTATCAAATAATAAAATTTTAATTAGTAGATTTTCCTAGAAAATTGAACAATTTGAAATAAAATGGAGTCATAAAATTGTTTATAGCTAATGAGCATTGTGTTGCAAACTTCAAGTTTGCCTTATTGCACCAAACATGGCTTTAAGGCGCGCTTAAGTAGATAATTTTTCAATGGCGGAGGAAGAGTACGAAAACAAAAAATTTGAAACGTCTTTACAGTGTAGATGTCCATGTGACTGCTGTGCTCGCTAATAAATAAGGTGCTTTTGAATGGTAGGCGTATACCGAAATATGCCTAAATATGGGGTAGCTAAAATGAAATTCTAAGAAAGTAGGTATGCAAACTTTTTGACGATTTTTTTTATAAAAATGTAAAATATAAACATGCGTCTAATGCTCGACAAAGGTATTTTCATTCTTTTACTTGAGGATGCGCATCACAAGCATGACACTCTTGTAAGCAATTTTCATCAATTTTCATTTCATATTTGAAAAGCTAAGTATTAAAAATTAAAAAAAATTGCTTTGTACCGCACTAGAATACACCTTGCACTTCAGTTTGCAAAATTTTTTTATTGAAAAGAGTGACAAATTACGGCGCAATTTGGTATGGCCGAACTCATTAAAATTACTTCAAGTCTATTGCAGAGATTATAACAACTCAATTAAAGAAATATGAAGAACATGAGATTATGAAGTGTAACCAAAACTTAGTTGAGCTTCCAGAGCTTGTTTAAAATTGATTTTTAAGTTAATTTAAATTATTAATTTATTACCTATGGCAGTAATCGATTTTAACTGAGATCACTATGTAGAAACCTGAAAAATAATGAGACCTTTTTGTGTGGTTAATTTAATTTATTTCTTAACTTAATAGCTTTTAACTTGCAACAAATCTAATATCCAGGAGATATTAGAGAGAGCTCAAAAGAAATTTTGTTGCAAGTTAATTATGCGCGCTGCATTTTATTTTTATTTTTGTCCTTTGGAGTTTGAATTAAAATAGACATTTCCTTTAAAAGCAAAAAAATAAAGAAGTAAGTAGATGCATATTTTGTAAATTATATAGCTGTTTTGTTTCAACAATAGGGCTTTTGAATATAAAATTGTGATCAAGTGTGCATTTGATGGTTATATCTTATCTCGTTTAAAAATTCTCTTTTTAAGATGAGCATTTGGAAATTTTCCTATACGTTGTAAAGAAAAACTCAATAACCGTTTGTATTTCAAAAAGGAGATGATCATAAATGCAATCTCGTAACAATACACGTGGTACGGCTATCGGCGATTTTCTTTTATGTATAAAATTTTCATGCCTAAATTCTGTAGTTATTAGGGTTAACCCTGTCGCAAATATGAAATGTTTCTACATCACTAAAATAGATTGAATACAGATTTATGATCTAAGTGTAATCTTTTTAAAGAAAATTTTTTAAAATAAAAAGAGAAAAAAATAGGTTATTTTTGCTTTGGTGCACTTAAGACTCGAATCATATGCGCCTTCAATTTCAGATTATATGCATCGCCGAATATTGAATATTAAATTATTCCATTTTTAAAACTCATTCTTTTCTGTCAAATAAAATTGTTTTTAAAATTTGAAGAAATGACTGCTTGGGCATGACCCTACCACCCTAGGGCGATACCTTACTTATTTATACAATTTCTAATTTAAATTGTCTCACCTTTTGAATATTTTCCTTTTTCATATTATAAGTCTCAGCAAAACAGTGCTTCACAGGGGTTGAAATATACCCTACACCTTTATCCACCCATTTATCCCCATCCATGTCATGTGAGCTTCAATCGGTCAAAAACGATCTTTTTGTAGATATCTCACTTTATTAGTTTTTCGAAAAAATGTTTCCTATAAAAATTGTAGAGGACGTAATTATCTACAAAAATGATTTTATTTTCTTTTTCAAAACATTCAATAGTTTTTGAGAAAAATGCTATTGAAAGTTATTTTGTGCCTACTGTAGTATAATTATACCCATGGATTGCGCGATGAAAGCTCTTTATTTTACATTATTGGAAATTACTCATTACCTATCAGATCTAGAGAAAAACAAAAATATGTGGTTGAAGAGGACATTTTCAGCTTTAAATTACATGCATAGTATTTTTATTTTCATTAATTTATCGTGAAGAAAAAAATTAATGAATGTAACATAACCTAATTTTTCTAAAAATTAAAAAATCTCACAAAGTAATTGAGGAAATATAAAACCCATACAGAATTATTATCTTCATGATATATACTTTAATGCCCTAATATGCAAAAATTTTTTCGAATTTTATTTTGAAAAAAAAAACATCATTTGAAATTCATAATTTAAAAAAATGTTTGTTAGGAATCTTATATTTATTATAGTATTCTTATATTTTAATATGCAATCTTAAAAATTAACATTATTTAACGTTTTCATCAAAAAATGTTCAACAATATCAAAAAAGATGGATAGTGCAGTAGTGTTTTTTTTTCAAAAGTCGACTTTGTGTCACTCAGTATGTTAACTCAGTATGCTTCAGCAGGAAAAGTTGTCAGACAAAGTACTTTTCTCTGTCTAGTCTAGACAGACAAAGTACAAATAATTGACAAGAGATGGCGCTTTTTCAGAATTCAAAATTTTTAGTTTTACGTTTTACGTTTAAAGAAAAAATAAAATGTTTTATACAGAGTGAAAGTAGTTTTGTGTGACTCGCCTTTATTGCCAGACTCGGTCGCTACGCTAGCTCATCAGTCAAACACAGTCTTGTCACACAAAACAGTACATTCTCTTCTAATTAAACGAAGTATTATGTTTTTACAAAATTTCAAAGTTCGTTTTTTTCAAAATAAAACTGAAAATTTTTTTTGCGTATTAGGACATTAAAGTATACATCATGGAGACAGTAATCCTATATGGATTTTTTATTTCCTCAATTACTTTACGAAATTATTAAATTTTTACAAAAATTAGGTTAGTACTTCAATCATTGGGTAGTTTGAGCTGGAAAGTTTAGCGGAAGTTTTGAAAATTGGCAAGTCTTATAGATTTTGAGGTGCTCTTTCCGAATTTTTATTTTGCCACCTCGTACGGGCATGGGAAATGGCACCATTTTGGGGAAAATGCGACAAGAAACTGGTTCATCACAAATATCTCTGAGTATTACTCTCATCGCGCAACCCATGGGTACTGCAGTACGCGCACAATAGGTTAAATTTCAATAACATTTTTCTCAAAAACTATTGAATATTTTGATAAAGAGCATAATATCTTTTTTATAGAGAATTACCTCTTCTATAATTTTTATCTGAAATATTTTTACGAAAAACCAATAGAAAGAGAGATATTTACAAAAAGGTCGAAAGGCCTGTGAAGCTTAAAAAATCCTAATTTGGTTGGATTATCGAGTTCGTTGTGTTTTTAGAGGCCTATTTTATTTTCTATAGCAGATCTTCAAGTGCATCCTAATGCGCACCTTTATAGTACAGTCATCTTTAGAAACTTTTGTAGGGAATTAAAATAATCGTTATTTTTCGGGTACTTTTAGTAAGTTATTGAGATAATCAAATTTCGTTTTTTATTGAAACGTGGAAAAAGTTGTGCACTTTCAAAATTTTACATGTATTAGCTTCGCCCAGAAAACAAAAAATGCCTTAATTACTTCTCATATAAATTAACAAATTAAATTTTTGATTACTTTTATGTAAATTTTAAAAATAACTATATGCTTTTACATAATTACCCGAGGGAGTTAAAAAATTAAGAAACTGACCCTAAACAAAAATTACAACTTAATGACAATTGGGCAAATCAATAATTTTAAAGTAATTATAATCTAAAATTTTTAAAGCTTGTGCAACTAAGCCTAAAGAACCTGTAATTAATACGTCGTATTTCTCTCCTTTATATTGTTGTAAAGCATCATCAACTGAAGCCAATACTTGCGCTGATTTTTCACCATAACGTGAATCTTCAAGCCAAATGTAACGATGCAAATAACACCTGTCAATTTTCAAACCATCAGCTTCACAAAATCCATTATCTTAAAAATATTTTAAGTTATGCATCTAAAAACCTCGTCTAAAACAACCCACAATTTTCTCCATCACCTAAATAATTCGATGTGGCTTTGTTTGGAACGAAGAAGGCTTTTTCGAAATTACACTTTTGAAGTTTACGCATAAATTCTGCACAATTTCTCACTCCGATGGAATTAAAAATTAAAATTTTTTTCCTATTCGAATTGTGAGTTTCCTTTAAAAACCACCCAATGCAAATTTCGATGCTTTCTACAGTGTATGCACCATCGATGTAATAGCTACGCTACAATCAATTTTAAATCTTGAGCCAAAAATATTAAAAAAATTACTTGTTCATTTTCAGTGCATTTCATGGACTAGGATTAGGCTATAGATGTCGTCAGTGTAGCTTTGATGTCTGGGGGTATAATAGAATCTAAAAGAATAATAAAAATGATAAAATGACAGTAGAGATTGGGATCTCAAAGATCCCAATGCACAGGCATGCACTGAAGAAAAAATTAAAAATTCACCCATCTAAGAATGCTCCAACCCGCAGCTTTTTATAAGGTACCCAAAAAAGTTTGAAGACGTGTACAACTACAAATTTCACGTCTTTCAACCGGTATCTAAATTAAACGTATATTTTCAAACTTTATAAAGTTTAAATGTAAAATGAGGAAGTAATTAAAATAATAAGTAAACAAATCTTAATGAATGAGAACTAATTCTTACGTGTGTATTGTTTCTTTAGTAGATTTACTTCTCGGATTTTTGTTGTTTGTTCGTCAAATTAGTTTAAACGAAAGCACCTCTCAAATATTGCTATCAGTGCTTCTCCAACTACAACTTTACAACTAAAATCAAGTTTTTTATTATATATTTTTGCTCCTTGAAGAAGACCGAATTTGAATAATCAATGGACAATCAAACAAAAGGAAAAACCTCTCCCATGGTCTGCTCTGTGTGCGTCTGTTAATATTGACAGCCCAAGTTCGAAAACTGAATCCAGAGCATACCAAGACTACCATGGCTTCACGTTCTCTTAAGCCAAAAGAAGTACAGTCTGGATTCTGGATTATTAGTAGAGGGGGAGCAAGTTGCTAGCACTTATGCCACTTATTTGGGCCCATTGTATAACCTCCAAGCAGCCTCCTCAGGCCCATCAGGTACCAAGCCATCCCACTTTTAGGATGTACTCCAGAAATCTGGCGGGAGGAGGGCCTATTTTGGCCTTGTCGAGCTAGAAGTTCCTCAACACGGATCTTCTTGTAAACGCTAGAGCTGGACACTGACAAAGCACGTGTTCAACGGTCTCGTCTTCGTGATCGCATGCTCGACACCTGGAATTACCTACTATCTCAGTGTGTGAAGATGCTTATTTAGCCGACAGTGTCCCGTGAGTATCCCTGCAATTGTTCGTGATTAACTCGGGACAGCTTTAGACAGTAGTTTGCCATCTTTCTGAGGGGAGCTAGTATAGAGTTTTTGCTCTGGCGACAGCTTGCATTATTTGTGTATCTTGTAGTGTGTATTAGATGAGTATGGTTCTTAAGGAGGGCATCGACAGTTTTTATGATTGGTTCAGGGCCACAGGGAAGACTTTTTGAACCTTTCTTGGCCAGCTCATCTGCTTTTTCCTTACCCTCATCATTTCCTTGATGTACTTTGCCTAGCTAAGGCTAAGGACATATCTTTGGATATCTGGTTCAGTATCTCCACGCACTCCAAAAGCAGGCAGGAGGTTATCTTGCAGGTGTTTAGAGCTTGCAGAGCCGCTTTGCTGTCCGATGATATAAAAATCTTTTTATTGTGTATTTTTCTATCTTAGTGTAGTCAACGAACCAAAATTTATCCTGATTTTCGGACTTTTTTTGTAACAGCGAGTTTTTTTCCTTAATCGGTCGAAACCATTCCTGTGAGTTTGTGTATAAAATGTCTCAACTCAATTTTGACCGGAAGGCCCTTATTCTTCGACTTTAGTGTAAAATTTTGACTTTTTCAAGTTTCCGTTTCACTATTTTTTGAATAACTTCGCTTGTATTGGTCGGATCGGGACCAAAAAAATTTCTTTTTATTTGTAATGAATCTCTCTTTAAAAATGCTTGGCTTAAAATAATCTATATTAATTTCCTAACCCAAAAAAAATTCAAAACTGCCGTCATTAGTGAGTCGTAGTTTTTTATAGAGAACTCGAGTAATAATTAATATTACGGTATGAAACTTTAGGAAGTTGTAGCTGATATAGTAACAAATCCATATTGCAAATTGGGTCCAAAAATATTGAGAACAAAGACTAAAATTTGCATTTTGGTTCAAATTTTCTAATTCATATTTGTTGTGAGCAATTGGTGGTAACGTAATAATTCTTCCCTTGAAATGTTGGAAATTTAATGCTCTTTCAGATGAAACCAAAGACAATCACATTAGACCCCGCTTTCTTCCGATTTCGTTGAAAATAAAAATAAAATTTTTAAACTATTTACCCACAAAACCAATTTTAGTGGTCGAAATGGTTGACTTTAAAACCAGTTTTAATGTTCAAAAATAGTTTATAGGAGTTCTTCATGATTAATTTTCAAAAATACGTAAAAGAAGAATTAAATTTCGACCACTAAAATTGGTTTTGTAGACAAACAGTTAAAAGATTTTCTTTTTATCTTCAAAGAAATCGGAAGAAAAAATGGTCTGGTGTGATTGTTTTTGTTTTCATCTGAAAGAGCATTAAATTTCCTACATTTCAAGAGAAGAATTATTGGGATACCACCAATTGCTCACAACAAATATGAAAAAAAAAATTTGAACCAAAATGCAAATTTTAGCCCTTGTTCTTAATATTTTTGAACCCAACTTGTAATATGGGTTTGTTACTATATTAGCTACAACTTCCTAAAGTTTCATACCATAACATTAATTAAAACTCTAGTTCTCTAGAAAAAACTACAACCGACCAATGACGACAGTTTTCATTTTTTTTGGGTTAGAAAATTAATATAAATAATTTTAACCCAGGTAGTTTCAAAGAGAGATTCATTACAAACAAAAGGAAATTTTTTGGTCCAGATCCGACCAATACAAGCGAAGTTATTCAAAAAATAGTGAAACGGAAACTTGATAAAGTCAAAGTTTTACACTAAAGTCGAAGAATAAGGGCCTTCCGGTCAAAATTGAGTTGCGACATTTTATACACAAACTCACAGGAATGGTTTCGACCGATTAAGGAAAAAAACTCGCTGTTACAAAAAAAGTCCGAAAATCAGGATGAATTTTGGTTCGTTGACTACACTAGAGAGTTATTGCAAAGTCAAATAGCGTGAACGTTAATAAAGTAAACCTTATTTTGACAATATTTTGACATTACTTTGACATCTGCGCACGCGCAGAATAAAAAACACATAACGTTACGCTATTATGGTTTAGCGTACAACGCTATTAACGTTCGTATAAAGTCAACCTTATTTCATCACCTTAACTTTAATTAGGCAATCCAAACCACGTGACAAAAAATGGTGGTTGGTTGGCAGCCTTCAAAAAAGTAAAGGTGCCCATTTACAATCATGAATATAAAGGTCCCCATCTACAATATTTTAAAAAAAATTAGGTTAGACGATGATAAAGTTTGGTTAAAAATCCTTACAACTAAGGTTAAAACATTATCTTAAAACGAGGTCCATGAAATATTATATCTTCAGGCTATTTAGTGATAACATATTAGATATTATCATTTTGAAAATGATCCTCAAAATAGTATTTTTTACAACATGAGATGAAACATACGTTTTTTTCGTGAGATAGAATTTAATTCACAAGCCCCGTAGGGGCGAGTGAATTAATCTTTCGAACGAAAAAAACGGATTTCATCTCGAGTCGTAAATGCTATTTTTTCTACGACGATAATTAGTACATTTTAAAAAAATAATTCTTTTTACTAAAATGTGAACCGACCACAAAAAAACTGGTTTCACCTCATGTTGTAAATAACATCTGCTTGTAATAACACTTTTTCTCACTAGAGACGAAAATGCTATTTTCGTAACGAGTAAGTGATGACGAAATGCTTAGTTTCACATATGGGAGTAGAAAAAAGTAAATTTTTTTTTACACAAGTCGATGTAATAAATAGTTTACAATTACATAATATCATCCTAAAAACAAAAACCCAAGTAAATTGAATTAAAAAGTTATTATATAATTCATTTTTATCCCAATCGCCTAAACTTAAGGCCCTAAAGCATGAATTTGTGCTTCAAAACTATCCTTTCCTGCATTTTTATGACTTAGCATTTAGGATTCTTTAGAACTGAATAGACGATTATCTGAAGGCTGTTTATTGATAATACATACATGTATTTATTTAAAATTTGTTATATAATATAAAGGCAATTATAGTTAAGTGTTTAGGTATTTCTAAAAAGTATATATTTAGTACAAATAGATCGTATATTCAAAGCCTGTTAATATTTCCACTTTTGGTTAAAAATATCTTCCATCAATCTAAAGGGAGACATTTGTGTCATGCTCTCGGTAATTTTCTTAGATGCAAAAGTAACTGCTCAAATTTTAAAGTTAACATTTCAGCGGTCATATCCGTTTGGGTAGCAAAACCGTCAACTTCTTCCTCTGAAATAGGATTTTCAAACTCTGCATTTTGCACCTGTTAACAAAACATACAGCATAAAACAGACAATAGTGCAATGTAAAATTATTGTTATCATGTTTTTATAGCTGTTCAGGTGAAAGCACCTGATAACTATCATACCTATTTTCTCCTTTTATCGGTTTTAATTTTTTAGTCCAAATCGCTCTTCCTTTTCGAAATGGCTTCTAATACATAACTCATATGTTAGGATGGAGCTCAGTCTAGGTAATTTTCATTTGCTAAAGAGCACGGTTTCCCTAAAAAAGAACACTTCGTTAGTTTAATAAGTACGATAATTGTTTATTAAGTTAAGGAGATAATTATTGCCACCAATAAGTTATTTCAGTGCCTGTAGCAGTGAGCAAAAACTATTTGTTGCTTTATTTATGAGTACGCATGCCATAACGACATATTTACTTACCGGTTATAAAATGCCTGCTACAAACTCTTTCGTATATCAGTATGGACTCTGTCAGATCTCAGATCAGGCGTTTTAATCCTAGCTATCCAACCACAACACATCCAACTTTCTCGTCGTTTTATTGATAACAAATTTGGACAATGTTTCGTATTTAAAATACGTGGAACTCGATAAAAACTAACGAACTCGCGATCTGGGCCACTTTCACAACGATACAGGTTGTAGGCAGTTTATCACAGTAAATATTACTATTAATATTATAAATTGAAATACCAACAACAAAGAACATAACCTAGAAACAGTGGCAGTGGCGTTTGACGAAAACGATGCACTTCCAAAGCTCTATCCTAATTGGCTGTTTACATGTGCATTTAGTCACATACTTGACGCATGCGCGTGGCATGCCAACCATCCGCCATATTTGACAGGTAGCTGGATTGCCTAATACTTGAATATAACCTCAAAAGTCACTGTCAAACGACGAAATTTGTCATTTAATGACATTGTCGGTGTCCTAATAGCGTATTACGTTAAATCTTCTGCCATAACTATAGCTTATAAAAACGCTATTTTGTTCACGCTATACTGTATAACGTTTACCTTAATAAGGTAGACGCTAATTAAGGGTTTTTGCAATAACTCTCTACTATCTAGGATTATATTAGAGCTGTGTAATATACCTATCAGTTCGGTTTGAAAAACGAAGCATATTTTCCTAGCGATAAACTGTTTTCGAAGGCGTGCTCGGGTGAGTACACACCCGCTCCCGTTTTCTCTTGGTTTTTTGACCCATCAGTGAATATTGAGATACCTGCTTCGATGATCTCTGTTGGATTCAGCAGAATTAGAAATTTTCTATTGAATATATATTTAGGAGTGATACAGTCTGCATCCTTCTCCAAAAGAGGTAGTTTTTTAGAGCATTTTTCGAGGATTTTGGCGTGTTCGTAGATTCCATAGATCACAGTCCCCATCCTCGCAGTCGAAGGGCGGCTCTAATTGCCATCTCCTGCACATGTATGTGCAGGAGGGAGGCAGAGCAATGTCTCCAGAGTTGCGGTGAGTGTGGTTTTCATGGCTTCTGTTACCAAGGCAAAAGAGTCTTTGAGTTTTTTCTAATAGTGATTTTATAGTTGTCTGTCTGGTTTTGGGCCACCAGATGAGAGCTCCATAGCAAATCATGGGTCTAACGATGGCTGTGTAGAACCAGAGGTAGAGTTTTGGAGAAATACCCCATGTCTTGCCCATTGCTCTACTATACTGCGAAAATGCCAAGTTTGCTTTATTTAATTTGTTTCTAACGAAGCTTCCCTAATTAAGCTTTTGGTCTAAAGTAATGCCCAAATACTTCACTTCGTTTTCAAAAGTTAAAGAAGTTCCGTTTAATTATAATTTTAATTTTAATTTACCTGTTTGCAGAATTGTTATGTCATCTGCATACCAAAAACCGTTGTCATTGAAGCGTCAATTGAGACCATCTACGACCCTCATCCAGAGAAGTGCAGAGAGAACCTCTCCCTGAGGACAATCTTTTGTAGCAATGTCTCTGGTGGTTGTGTCTCCAACATTCACTTGAACTGCTCTCCATCCCAGTGTCTTGCTAATAAGCCTGACAATGGTTGGAGGCGTTCCAAATATTTTGAAAGCAATTTTCTATACTGCTAATATACGTATCTCTATTAAAAGCTCCTTCTATATCGTCATAAAGACACCCAGGGTGGATTCTTTAGTTTCCAGCGGTCTTTCGATACGCCCTTCCACGTTGTGGAGGGCTGTTTCGCTCGATCTTCCTGGGATATAAGCATTTTGACTGAATCACGATCACAAATGTTTCTATCGACCAGTCTTTCTAATGTCTTCAAAAGGAAGGACATAAGACTGATTGGTCTGAATCATTTAGCTAGGGAGTAATCGCTTCTTCCTGGTTTTGGTATAAATATGACTTTTACTTTCCTCCATTCTGTGGGGATGTAGCAGTATGCTATACAGTAGGTACAGAAGTACCGTCATCACAGTTTTCCGGTCTCATTTGCTTAATTTCCTGCTCCCCTAATTATTTGACACAAAAATGCTTTAAATAAAAGTTATAGAGTAAGAAATTCTACATCCAAATTGAGAAATAAAACCAATTTTGCATGCCCACTAACGGCAGAAATTAAATATGAAAATATAGAAAATTACTTCATAATAGCGAATATTTCTTGCTGAGTTTTCACTCGTTATACTTTTCCACTGTTCCATATGAAGTTTTTCTACCTTTCTATTGCTCGCTGGTTCTCATATCCTTTCATTTATTTTAATTTAACACTAAAGTAAGGGTTCAGATTATTAGATTTTGAATAATAATGTAATATTGGGCCAATTTCTACCACTTAACTCTTCACAATTTTTCAAACAAAAATTTGCTTCTATACCTATACTTTATTAACTTTTTATAACATATTTAATCAAAAACATTTTCCTTTTATTTATTTTCCCCTTTTGAATTAGTATGTCAAGGAGTGGTATCGAGTTGAGAGAGATGCATTTCCCAATCTAAAACACGTGGTTATGAAAAAGCACTTTTAACTAAACTTCAATTAATGAATTTAGTAGCCATTGGAGAGAGCGTAAAACTTGAGCACTAGAAACCTTTGTTACCCGACCCTTAAAGGTTTTTAAATTTTGTGGTAGTTTTGAATTTGGCAAACTTTCAACTTTTCAAGCTCAATCACCAAACCAAAATGGATATTCAAGTAGTAAACATCTTGAAATGAGCTCTTTGTGTAATGTGCAATTTAATTCCAGTTTAATTTTATTTTAGCAACAATTAAACGTTTTAAAAACATGCATTTTTATTATTAAAATGCGTAAGTGGTGTAAATCAAAATGTGCGTTATTTTGCTACTTTATACGCTTTTTACCCTTTCAAGAATAACTTACAAAGAAATTTTATAGCTTACACGACTTTAGATTAAGGATTATCTACTCTAAAATTGCGGACATAAATTTTATGGTACAACTAACGCATACCAGGCACATCCCAAAAATTAGGCACTTATTTTAACGATATATTTTTATTATGTAGACACCTATAAGTATTTTTCATCGTTTTTAAATTGAATTTTAAGTCATAAAAGTCCCACGAGTTTTTTTTTCAAATGTGAGTGTGGATGTTGAACATTTTTTAGATTTAAAGGCCGCGCCACACACACAGGCATAAGGACTGTTCACACACACAGGCTTGCCTTCCGGTTTGCCTGTGCAGGCGGTCTGCACAAGCCAAACCGGAAGGCAAGCCTGTGTCTGTGAACGGGCCATTACTTTCCGGTTTAACCTATGCAGGCTGACATGCACATCTGTACAGACCAAACCGGAGCCTGAACCATGTCCAGACGCTCCAGTTTGGCCTGTGTACTGTGCAAACCGGAATGCAAGCCTGTGTCGTTAATTTTGACCACGTTAAGTTAGAAGCTACTCCCTCACCAGTATGGATTTTTCAGCAGATGTTAATACAAGAGAATCACAAATTTCGATAAAATTAAAAAAAAATTGTAACTTTCTTAAACTAAAATTTTAGGATTGAATCACCCTGTAGAATACTATTGTATTAATTTTGCATACCTACCTGTTTAATATTTTATAATTTTAAATAACTTAATTTAAAAATGATAAATTAAAATAAACGAATTTGGTTTAATGCGATAAGAAATTTTTGCACATTTGGTTGTTTTGTTGTGATAAAAATTACAATAGTACGTTTTCTGACGCCACATGAGCGAGTGTTTGTGTTATTAATTTGTGTAAAACTAAAGACCTTTTGTGCCTATAAGATTTTTGAAAAAGTGTTTCAAGTTTGCCACTTTGTCTTTAAGGTTGGGTTGATATTTTTTTATAAAATAGTCAATTTTGTTTCTTGAGTTCGATCATGCTGTAAATGAGTCATTATATTAATTTTTATTGCTGATATTAATTGATAGTATTAAATTTCATGTATAAGAATAATATCTTTGGGTTTGTAATTAACAAGCGTAGCAAAATACACCCTAAACAATAATTTCACTAATAAAAATTGGAAATAACATCATTTGTTTTGCAGGTGAAGCTATGGCCACTCTTGATTAACAATTATCGTTTCGTCAATGACTGACAAATTATGCCATACAGTTCATGAAGATCCAAAGGATTTACCCAAGATGAGCTTATTGTGAGCAGGTTGAGACATATCAGCTGTTGTTACGAAGCGTGAGCAGGGTCGGACTGGTCAGGTAAATGCCGGCAGCGCGGAACACTTTGGTTAAAGGCGACGCCATACATACAGGCCTTGCCTTCCGGTTTGGTTTGTTCAGGCGATCTGCACAGGCCAAACCGAAGCAAGTGGACACCTTTTAGGCGGCCTGCACAGGCCAAACCGTAGTGTCTGGGCAGCGTTCAAGTGGCCTGTGCAGGCCATTTGCACAGGCGAACCGGAAGGCAAGCCTGTGTGTGTGGACAGGCCTTTAATGGTGGCTCCACATAGACCTTCCGATTTGGCCTATACAGGCCAAACTGGAGCGTATGGACATCGTTCAGGCGGCCTGCAAAGGCCAAACCGGAAAGCAAGGCTTGAGTGTGTGGACGCGCCTTTAGTCTGGTAATAGAGATAATAGTTTCATTCTTTCACATTTTTTGCTTTAGTGGTATTACCATCTTTCGGTTTTATATCGCAAGCTTGACATTTTGGCTTGACGTTCTCTAATTGTTTTAATATAATCATTTAGTGAATAAATAAATAATAATTGCATAAAATTTCTATTTTCAGATGGTGTCGTTGGACGAAGAAACAATAGAAGAACTTCCAAAACATGTCAAGAAACTTCAGCAACAGGTGAGTCTCCTACGACTGTTTTTTACTAACAAATTTCCATCTCTTTCTGTCTCTCCAGTCGCATTTTTGAAGACAGCAGAAAATCCTTGCTTCATTTTGTGTAATCTTCTGTTTCTTTTTCTTCTTCCGAAGAAGAAGCAATAGAAGAACTTCCAAAACATGTCAAGAAACTTCAACAACTGGTGAGTCTCCTGCGATTGTTTTTTACTACCAAATTTCCATCTCTTTCGGTCTCTTGATCCAGTCGCATTTTTGAGAACATCAGAAAATCCTTGCTTTATTTTGTGTCATCTTGTATTTCTTCTTCTTCTTCCGAAGAAGAAACAATAGAAGAACTTCCAAAACATGTCAAGAAACTTCCGCAACTGGCGAGTCTCCTACGACTGTTTTGTACTACCACATTTCCATCTCTTTCTGTGTTTTCATCCAGTCGCATTTTTGAGAATATTAGAAAATCATTGCTTCATTTTGTGTCATTTTTTATTTCTTCTTTTTCTTCCGAAGAAGAAACAATAGAAGAATCTCCAAAAACTCTCAATAAACTTCAACAACTGGCGAGTCTCTTACGATTGTTTTGTACTATCACATTTCCATCTCTTTCTGTCTCTCCATCCAGTCGTGTTTTTGAAAACATCAGAAAATCATTGCTTCATTTTGGGTCATCTTCTAACTCTTCTTCTTCTCCCACAAAAGAAATTCAGTATAACACTCTCTTCGGCCATCCCGTTTAATGCATCTTTTCTATTTTTCAGGTCACTTCCATCGGATGAGAGGAAAATAGAGGTGTATTTTTGTTTAATGCTTAATTTTTCTCTTTCAGCCGTTACATAATTAAACGGTTTTTTTGGAATCGCGTTTAAATTCCGCGTACGCGTTTAGTTAAAATCGAGTTCGTTGTTGGAAGCTTGATAGAAGCTTAAATAATTCCTTATTCGGTTTTTGCTTTAAAAATGAGTGTTCAGTTGTGTTTAGTGTTCAATAATTATTAGTTCGATTCGATTTAAAAAGTACACGAGTTAGCGATGGACCGACGAGTAGATTTTGGCATGGAGAAGGACGCATTCGGCAAGAGGACATCAGAAAAAAGGTAAATAATTTGTTTTTGTGATGTATACAGGAGAGACAACCTTTAAGTTTTGATGATTTGTTTTATACAGTCAAAACCGGTTATAGCGACACTGCTGTGTACAACATATTGAATATAATATAAGGATCATTTTTTTGCTTTTTGCATAGTTTTGCTTAAAAACATAATTGCTTAGTACGACTATCGGTTATAACGACCGAATTTTGGGGTTCCTTAGAAGTCGTTATAACCGGTTTTGACTGTATTTAACTTTAGACCTGTTGTGAAATTTTACTCACGTGCTATAAGGGTTTTCACCTCAACTGCAGAACGAGGTTTCAAGAACCTGATTGTTTGATCATATTTTTTGCAAAATGTGAAAACGAAAAAGTCCCTTTCTTTGGGTTTTTGCTTATATCTCGAAAATGGTGTATCCTAGAGAAAAAATTATTCTTTGAAAAATGAAAGCTTATTAAATTTTCTACAAGATTGTTTTGATTTATCTTTTTCTATTCCTTATAGTTTTTGAGATACTTGCCCACAAAAATCATTAATGTGTAAAAAAAATGCCTCGCGTTTTTCTTTTGCTTTTTGCCTCTATGGCCTCAGTCCTTCGTTTTACAGTAAATGTCTTCAGAAAAGAAGTTTGTAGAGTATAAATTTCCTTTACTATTTTACTTTTTTTTTTCGAGGCTTCCACAACTACGGATGCTTTTCATGCATAATCCAGCCCTGATGATGATCATTTCTTCATAAATTTCCCTTTATCGTGGGGAAAACGCGTCTCAACGCCGAAGAAACCAGCTAGGTACCTCGGGGTTCATGAAAATTTACGAAATTATATTTTTTGCTATTTCGTCGATTTCGAACTATTTCTAGCAGGTCTTTTGAGAAGGATGAGGGTTGGGGATGGCTTGAAAACTTATTTTTTTGTTTCACCCCGTCTGATAAAGTTTTCAAGACGAGAATTTTTAAAAATCGAATTGAAATTTCCTTTGAGCTCGTGGTTTTTTTTGACGAAACAAATAAATCGAATCGAAAGAGTTTTCTGTTGGCGACAAAGAAAAATATGTTTTTTACAAGACATTAAGTACATTCATAAATTTGCGTATAAAGAAAATATTTATATGCAAAATCAAAATATTTGTTTAAAATTCTATTTCGAAATAGCTTAAATTTTAACCGCAAAACCTTTCATAATTTAAAAGTATACACGCCAAGTTAGTATTATACGTGGTAATATTTTGTGAGATTTTATTCGTTTAAAGTAAGAGAAGTATTTTGCATTCATAATTCATTAAAAATACTAATGATACCTTTCGTGTGGTACAAAAATAAATTTCGTGTGAAAAAATATACATTTGCAGCAGCGCACAAGAAAATTCAATTAATTTTCACTTTTATAATAATAAAAAGACACTCCATCAACGATTTTGAATTTACTCGCCCTTAAAAAAACTTAAATAATTATGAATCGTTTGCACACGGCCTTGCTCACAAAAATTTAATTTAAAATTTTTTTGTTGTAACAAACGCCAATTTATAAGAATCAAATAGTCTAAAAACGTAAAAGTTAATCTTTAATACGGTAAGATAATTACGTTCATCAAGTTTAACGTTTAAAAAGCGCCAAATCGCTATAATAAACAGAGCTAGGGGTTGAAAATTAACTTGCATGGCTACTTACAAAATGAACGCCCGAAAAAGCTTGAAAAACTTTTTTCAATTTGAATTATTTAATTAAAACATTAATAAAATAAAAATTATTATAACGAAACAGATGGTGGGTGTTTTTCTCAATGGAAAGCTCCAACGTTTGGCGGGAAAGCCAAGCGCATGAACAAACGTTCGGTTGGATAGAGATAAGGTTATGATTTTAAACGTGGGGAAAAAGGATGGATGTTAAAGCTCGCTCGAAACTTTTGAAAAGCTCAGTTCGCGTTGGCTTATCAAGTAGATGAGATTGAGAGCGTTGGGATTTTTTAAGTAAAAAACGGTACGTTGGTTGTAATTAAATTTTGAGTTTTTTCTAAAAAAATTTGTGTTTTATTTCGAAAAATAATTTTTTTTTGTTTTTTAAGGGTGATTTTTAAATGGATAAAAATTAATTAAAGTAATGGCGTTTTGAAAAATTGGTTTGTGGTTTTTAATACGTAAATTGATGTTAATAATGAAAATCGATAAATCGAAAAGTAATAAAGGATGCAAGTGCGCTTTTATATAAATAATTGAATTAAACGTATACTTGTTGAATCAAAAGCAGTTCCTGCAATTGGAAAATTGTTGAAAGTGTAATTAATGGTTTTTCATTTTGGGTTTTTTTTTTAAAAGTAATTAAGTAATAAAAATTTCTAATTTATCCACGTTAAAAATGCAAATTTGAATTACAAATAAAAGAAAATTCATTCTTTGAAACTTATGGTTTTCTTCTCACACGTACGAACAATTAACTTTTTTTTTAAATAAAAATCTTGACCTTTTTACGTGAAATAAAATTATTTCGAGATGATAAATTTTTCTGTGAAAAAATTAAATTTTTTTTTTAACTTTCTAAAGTTTTCATTTTTTATTAGCTCTAGGGAGTTTTAATTAAAATTCTTTACATAAAGTTATTCTGCCTAAGGAAGAGAAAATGTGATAGATAAAGAAAAATTTTAGTACGCTCGGAAAATTTTTTATTTTATACTTCTTACCGAATCGTTAGTTTTTAGATGTAAAACGACATTAAAGCACCACAAAGTGTGTGTTTCTTGCGCTTTTTCCTACGTTCGATTGCGTTGTTTCCGTTTTCTGAGGCGCGTTAACCATAAAATACAACCGGAACATTATCTAGAATGAAAAAATATCAATTCAATACGCGATATATTGTTGAATTGTTTTTCTATAGTTTTTTTATGGTGGGTCTTTAGAAAAAAAGAAAAAAAGTAAATTATAGGCCCTAAAGACCCATATCAAAACACCCTAAAGGAAGCTTTAAACTTGTTGTTTTAAAAATAGGCTTATATTTAAATTAACTTGTACATGTTTCAAGATGATATCACCCAAAAATAAGGGCTTTAATTAAACAATTTCTAAAGCTTTGAAGTTTTCCTAACAATAATGTGCATTTTTAAGAGATTTTTCGACGATTAAGCCAACTAAAAATTGTATATTTTTAACCCTCATCGATCCGACCCTTTGCGATATTAAAAACGCGCTTTAATTTCACAATTTTCCCATTTTTTTGTATCCACAATAGAATTGAATGTAGACTCTTTTCACCAAGGTGATGTAAAGTTTAAAACTTTTTCTTATAATTAGTGAAAAAGGACGTAAATTATTCAATAAAGGGAAAAAACAGGTTGTTTACAAAACTTTATTTACCGTTCATTTTTAACTTAAAACTTTTTAAAGGTTCAAAACTTGGTAGTGTAAGTAATAAAAGTTTATAAATTGGAATTCCAGTCAATATAACCTGAGTTATATACAAAATTTTCTCTATTATTTTTCCATTACCATTTTTACACTTGAGCCCTTCGTACATTTCTTTTTCCCGAAGCTTTAAGGGATTTAAAATAACCCTCATTCCTTTACTTTAGTTTTGGTTTAATATCAGAATATCATCATCTTCCTTAAACTTAAACTAACTATTTCCCCCTTTTTTTATGCACACTTCGTCTTTTTCTTAATCTTTTCCCTTACTTCTATTTTGGATTTTTACTCCTTTTTTATTAACCTTAGTGAAAAAAAAATCGTTTTCATTTAAACGTCTATTGTTATACTCCTAAAGAAAGGTCACTTTAGTAATAATATCAAAATGGAACAATGAAACAATCTGGGAGGGAAAATAAAATTTATGAGGTGATTCGAAACGATACGTAAAATTTAGAATACTAATATTCAAAAATTCTTTCGTAAAAAAGGAAAAGCGTAAAAATTTTTGTCTGTTGTAAACCTACGTTAACTGAAAAATAAATTATTTAGATTTAGGTTATAGCTCCGTGTGGAACTAAAAGAGATGTTAAAAATTATTTCAACCCTTTGAGTAATATTTAATGCATCCTTAAATACCTTCTAAACTTAACAAAAAAATAAAAATGGCAAACCTCCAATGATGTAATTGAGAAAACTCTTAAGAAGCTCGTCAAAAAGGATTTTCAGTGTCAATTTTCAAAACGTTGTAACTCTGTTAATATTTATCTTAGAAAGACTGAAAGTAAAGCAACTTAAAGGCAATTTTATAACCTTAAAAAATGATTTTTTGTAAATTTTCGCTAAAATTAATATTTTCCGAGTTATATTAAAAAATCAATCGACGAGTTTGAGTAAAGGGTGGAAACATTTTTAATTTACAAACTTCATAACTCGGTTAATATTTATCGTAAGGAAGCTAAAAATAAACAGAATTAAAGGAAATTTTATAGACTACAAAATTAGTTTGAATAAATTTTTCGTTAAATTAAATATTTTTTGAGTTATTTGCAGTAATCCATAATGGCGTTAGTGTTTCTAGTTCTTTCGAACATTTTCAAATTATTCTTTGTAACTGATCATATCAGGTATATCAAAAATAATTTCAACCCTTTGAGTAATATTTAATGCACCCCGACATAACTTTTAAACTTAACAAAAAAATATAAATAAAAAACCCCCAATGATGTAATTGAGAAAGCAGACGCTCTTCAAAAACGATTTTCAGTGTCACTAAATCAAGTTACATGTGGATGGATAGTTTTCAAGTATTAATAAAAATGAAATTAAAAGCTACGAAAAGCCTTTATTAGTTTTTAGCTCAATTGATTTCCGAGTTGATTTCCAAAGCTCGAATAACAAATATGTGCTCGGCGAGTGGTGAAAGGAGAGCTTGAATTTTCAAAACGTTGTAACTCTGTTAATATTTGTTTTAGAGAGACCGGACGAAAAGCACATTAAAGGAAATTTTATAACCTTAAAAAATGATTGTTTAAATTTGTTGCTTAAATTAATATTTTCCGAGTTATATTAAAATAATTTATCGACAAGTAACGACTTTGAATAAGGGTGAAAAATATTAAAATTTAAAAATGTTATAACTCGGTTAATAGTTGTCGTAGGAGGACTAAAAATAGATAGAATTGAAGGAAATTTTATGGGCTACAAAATTGGTTTGAATAAATTTTTCGTCAAATCAAATATTTTTTGAGTTATTTGCAATAAAGCATAATGATGTTTAATGATGTTGATGTTTAAAATTCTATTTTGCTTTATAATAATTCAATTTTAGTGCGCCCTTTGGCACTTAGAGGTTCAGGGCTTAAGCCCTATTAGTCCATATGTAGATCCATCCCTGTATGTCATCAATTGAAGCACATTTTAAGAGCTTTCCAAAGACGTATCGCAAGTTAAGTTATGGGGTTGTCATTTAATTTTCTTTAATTCGGACGACTGGAGTACAGAGAGCACATCATTCGAATACAACGATTTGGAGTTATGTTTGATGTCTCTTTCAATTCCACGCAGATTTATAAGCCCACTGTATGTTTTCAAATTGTTGCAAATATTTTAAATTTGAATTGGAAATTTTTGAACTCAAAAATGTTATTTCAATTTTACAAGAGCCTCGTTAAATTTGCAAACCTAAACATTTAATATGATGCTCATCGTGACATTATTTTGTTTTGGGCCGAGTTATTTATAAACCCGTATAAAACCGCAAGTAATTTGATACAAATTTATTTTTAGATTAAATTGCTCAATTACATAAGTTTTTTAGAAGTTCAAGAATTAAATATTCATTTAGGTAACTCTCATAAGTGGAATTACGTCCTTAAGAATGAAAGTATACCTAATTGAATTTTTTCAGTTTGTTACAAAGTTTTTCACAAACGACGAAATGTTTTTTGCAAATTGAAGTTTACCCTGAAAAGAGATTTTCAACTATTTGCCATCTATCTTCAAAGAGGTATATAGAGGGAAGCAATTCTTGCTATCAATTTTGTAAATTTAACCGTCCACTTACTCAAAGTTATAACCCCTAAAGTCGTTATGAAAGTCCTTAGATAAAGTCTCTTTAAAATATATTAGTTGGTAGAATTTGATTTATTATAAATTGATAACTTTAGTTTCCAAATTGAAATACTTTATGATTGATTTTCTAGTTTATTGCAATTTTCTTTTGATCCGACTGTCAATTTTTGAATAATGTTGAGTAAATGTTGTAATGGTGTATTTATTATTGCTTTTTAAATCGTTTCGTATAAGTATTTCCATTAAGGGTATAATTATACTCTTTTAAATGTCAAATTGAACTGGAATTATGATAAATGTTAAAAGTTTCGATAGAAATTTTAATTATAAAGCAAAATAGCATAAGAAAGTTATTTAAATCAATCGTAAATTAATTACCCCACAATTTGAATTTTCAGAGAATTTTTAAAGTCGATTTCCATTTGTACCCTTATACAAGGAGATTTTTTAAGTGCTATTAACATTGGGATATCGGAAACCGTGAGAGTTACAAGATTGGTTAACTGAGTAAAAAGTTGCGTATTTTTATGACCTTTAAGAATCCGTTTAGAAAATTGCAAAATTCAAAGTGGTTTCTGAGATAACGCAGAAAAACTGAAAATTGGCAATTTTGTTTTTTCGACTGTACTTTCAAAATGGCTTACTTTAGAAAAAAAATTCTCGAGAAAAATGTTCAGGAGATCAAAAAAGCTATCAAACGACACCAAACTCGACTCACATCACATCGACGCTAGGCGTCGTGACGTTTAACTTTTCATTTTCTTATGGAGGACCTATTATGTTTTTTCCAAAAATTACTCTGTAAATTCGGATACCAAAACGAGAACTTTCTATCTTGCACTTTTCTTAATTTACACAACTTTTCAGGTTATGTTATGTTATTTAGTGTTATTTTCTGCGATGAAAAATAACTACTAAAACTTGGTTTTTAAAGTTTTAGAAAAGTAAGTTAATCAGGAAATAAAAATAAATCAAATTATTATCTATTAAATCTTAGTAGTAACTTTATTTCCTGATTAACTTACTTTTCTATAACTTTAAAAACCAAGTTTTAGTCGTTATTTTTCATCGCAAAAAGTAACAGAAAGTAACATATTAACATAAAGTAACATAACATAACTTGAAAAGTTGTGTAAATAAAGAAAAGTACAAGATAGAAAATTATCGTTTGGTATCCGAATTTAGAAAAACCGACTGTGTAATTTTCTCAAAAAAATGATTAAAAATGATTCAAAAATGATAAGAAAATAAAAAATAGAAAATTGCGACGCTCAGCGTCGATGTGATAAAAAGTCGAGTTTGGTATCGTTTGATAGCTTTTTTGATCTCTTGAAAATTTTTTCCAAATTTTTTTTTCTAAAGTAAGCCATTTTGAAACTACAGTCGAAAAACGTAATTTTTCAGTTTTTCTGCGTTAACTCGGACACCATTTCGAATTTTGCAATTTTCTAAACAGTTTCATAGAAGTTATCAAAATATGCAACTTTTTGCTAGTTTAGCCAATCTCGTAACTCTTAAGATTTCTGAGATCCCAATGTTAGTATCATTTAAAAAAATTACTCTGTAAGCACAGTGTTACCGATTGCATTTTTAAGGAGGGGTGAGGATTTCGGAAATATTGCTAATGTGAATATGCCCCTCCAAAAAGGATCTATTTTTCTAAAAATCCTCTTAGTGTAAATATTTCAAATTTATTTAATAAAAGTTTGGTTTACGATTTCCCATTCAAAACTCGTAATCATTTTTTATTCATGAACTGATCGTTTTTTAATGCATAAAATACTTTAGAGTTACCAATTGAGCCTATAGTTACACCACAATGATCTATAATGAAGATTAGCTCAATTTGTAAATTTCAAACAACTTGAAGCAACAGTTGAATTTCCCTCACCTCGCAATCGACTAAGATTTGCTTTACAAAACGACCAAAATTAGTCTTACACTTTCCCAGTCAATCAATCCCTGTTATGTGGTATTACTTCAATTTGATTTACGACAGCATCAATTTTGAAGCTTCATAGCATGCTTCACGTAGCGACCTCAATTATAGTTTTTCTAAATAATTTCAAAATTGAGCCACACTACGTGAAAAGCAACAATTTTTTTAAACTCTCAGCTCTGCGAAGCCACCAACCCTTATTTTTGTATCCATTTCAGTTGTAGATTACTTGTAGCCCACTAAAACTCTTAACGTAGCAACTTCACACGAAAATCTTTATTGGTGGCAATTTGTAATTTTTCCAAGACTTTTTCTTTTTGTTACGTTAAGAGTCATTGAATCATTCTGTTCTTTAAGAGCTTAATTCGACTCAGCGTTGACAATAATCTTTTTTATTTTGTGTTTTATTGGTTGGAAGCTTCATAAATTTGCTTGTGAAATGTAATCTCTTACGCTTTAGGCTCTTTATAAAACATACGCTTCGTTGCTCTAGAACTAACCATTTTATAAGGTTAATAAAAGGTTCTGTACAATGAGAGAGATGAATTTTATTTTACAATTTAATACGATCAAAACACGGTTTTAGATACTTTTATTAAAGTGTACCTACAGATTTTTACATTTTCTTTCATTGAGTACAACATACAATGTTTTATAATAATTGGATTTTCTTTTTATGTCATTAAAAAAAATGTTGAAAAGGTCAGCTCCTACGGAATTTCAATAAGGGTGGGTGTGAGCAAATTTGAGCTTCCACAGCTGTCGTTTATTATCGTAAAAGTTGTACTTTTGGGTACCCAATTTGCTCTTCGAAGTAAAAATTGTTAGGGCGGTATCACGTGAACATTTATGATCCATGATCCCCTTTTATTGTCATAGTTCAAAAGTCAATGTATAGTTTTGTAAAACGTAGCCAAGGTGTCTCGTACAAGAACAGGTCTATTAACTGAACTTAGCATAGAACCGACAAAAGAAATAAAGCATTGTTTACAAGAGAGTGTGGAATGTGGCCAGTTTCAATGTTCTATTTATTTTGTAAGTACCGAAGCTAAATAGGTGCTAGGAACAGTGCTAGGTGCGGTACGCTGGCGTAGTTATTTATGCTCCTCTCCCCTATTATTATAATTAAAAAATCAATGTAGGGTTTCCTAAAACGTAGCCAAGGTGTCTCGTAAAAGAATATGTTTATTAACTGACTTTAGCATTACCTACTTGTGCTACTATTTTGAGTACGTAGCTTCTATCGTCGCACCGCACCTAGTACTGCTCTTAGCACCGCAATTAGTATAGAACCGACAAAAGAAGTAAATCATTGTTTACAACAGAGTGTGGAATGTGGCCAGTCTCAATGTTCTATTTATTTTGTAGGTACCGATGCTAATTGCGGTGCTAGGTGCGGTACGCCGACGTAGTTATTTATGCTCCTCTCCCCTAATCGTATAATAAAAAATCAATGTAGAGTTTCTTAAAACGTAGCCAAGGTGTCTCGTAAAAGAACATGTTTATTAACTGACTTTAGCATTACCTACTTGTGCTACTATTTTGAGTACCTAGCTTCTATCGGTGCACTGCACCTAGTACTGCTCTTAGCACCGCAATTAGTATAGAACCGACAAAAGAAGTAAATCATTGTTTACAACAGAGTGTGGAATGTGGCGAGTCTCAATGTTCTATTTATTGTGTAGGTACCGATGCTAAATGTGGTGCTAGGGACAGTACTAGGTGCGGTACGCCGACGAAGTTATTTATGCTCCTCTCCCCTATTCTTATAATTAAAAAATCAATGTAGAATTTCCTAAAACGTAGCCAAGGTGTCTCGTAAAAGAACATGTTTATTAACTGACTTTAGCATTACCTACTTGTGCTACTATTTTGAGTACGTAGCTTCTATCGGCGCACCGCACCTAGTACCGCTCTTAGCACCACAATTAGTATAGAACCGACAAAAGAAGTAAATCATTGTTTATAAGAGAGTGTGGAATGTGGCCAGCCTCAATGTTCTATTTATTTTGTAGGTACCGATGCTAAATGTGGTGCTAGGGACTGTGCTAGGTGCGGAACGCCGACGAAGTTATTTATGCTCCTCTCCCCTATTCTTATAATTAAAAAATCAATGTAGAGTTTCCTAAAACGTAGCCAAGGTGTCTCGTAAAAGAACATGTTTATTAACTGACTTTAGCATTACCTACTTGTGCTACTATTTTGAGTACCTAGCTTCTATCGGTGCACTGCACCTAGTACTGCTCTTAGCACCGCAATTAGTATAGAACCGACAAAAGAAGTAAATCATTGTTTACAACAGAGTGTGGAATGTGGCGAGTCTCAATGTTCTATTTATTGTGTAGGTACCGATGCTAAATGTGGTGCTAGGGACAGTACTAGGTGCGGTACGCCGACGAAGTTATTTATGCTCCTCTCCCCTATTCTTATAATTAAAAAATCAATGTAGAATTTCCTAAAACGTAGCCAAGGTGTCTCGTAAAAGAACATGTTTATTAACTGACTTTAGCATTACCTACTTGTGCTACTATTTTGAGTACGTAGCTTCTATCGGCGCACCGCACCTAGTACCGCTCTTAGCACCACAATTAGTATAGAACCGACAAAAGAAGTAAATCATTGTTTATAAGAGAGTGTGGAATGTGGCCAGCCTCAATGTTCTATTTATTTTGTAGGTACCGATGCTAAATGTGGTGCTAGGGACTGTGCTAGGTGCGGAACGCCGACGAAGTTATTTATGCTCCTCTCCCCTATTCTTATAATTAAAAAATCAATGTAGAGTTTCCTAAAACGTAGCCAAGGTGTCTCGTAAAAGAACATGTTTATTAACTGACTTTAGCATTACCTACTTGGCGCACCGCACTTAGTACTGCTCTTAGCACCGCAATTAGTATAGAACCGACAAAAGAAGTAAATTGAGCCAGTCTCAATGTTCTATTTATTTTGAAGGTACAGATGCTAAATGTAACCTTTGCATTCACATACGATTACCTGGCATGCTGTTTCCTGGTAGAGTAACGGCTATTTATTCAATGGTCATAGTTCAAAGTTGCTTGTATCTACAATTCTTTTAGGTTATGATAAAACCTTTTAAAATGACAGTAAGTTGTACTTTTCAAATTCACTGTCTTTATATTAACTTATATTCAATTTTAGTGACAGTTACTTGTCAAATTTAGCGAATGAAATACTTTTAACTCGTAGTGTACTTCAAAATCTGTGAGCGCTAGCCACGCCTCCTCAGCTCGCTAATAAAGTTGGTGGGACTGTATTAAATAAACCTAAACCTTCTCGAACTACTAATTACATTCATAATTCCTCATGTAATGGTACCACACCAGTTAATCAATTATCTGTTTGTTGTGGTAATGCAAGAATCTATTTATTATGTTACACTAACTGACCATCCTGATCGATAAATTTCCTCACACTTTGATAATTGATGAAATAAACTTCAACATTTGACGAGTAAAAGGTTTTTCCCCTACTGGGAATTGGTTTTAATTGAACAGATTCAAATGTAGTTTGTGTGGGATTTGAAATTTTTGGATAAAAAATCATAACTAAGTCCAAATGAAAGCACGGCTCGAAAAAGGCCCATTTAAAGTTTCTAAATAAAAGAAAAAGTTTTTTTTTGTTATTTTATTAATCCGGGTAATTCAAATTCGGAATTTTTAAAATCATAATAATAAACAATTTAAACTTTTCATAATCTCAAGTTGTTGTTAACGTAATAAAATAACTTAAAAAACTTAAGATTTTCTCCGAGTGGTTTTCATTGTGTAAAAACTTTTTAAAGAGAACTCAATTATTGTAATATAATAAACAATTTTGACATTATTTTCTAAAGTGCGTTAAGTGAATTAAAATTGATTTAAAATTGCTACCTTTTCCCTTAAACAAATTTGGGGAAATTTGAGGAAAATCGATTCTTTTTAAAACTAACTACGAGGGCTACGAGCTCTGAAAAAAGTGTCATTTGAAAAACTTCATTAATCACAAAAGTTAAACACATTCTTAGGCTGCTTCTCCACGTTGTCGCCTTCCCGATTCAGGCACCAGCTAGGGTGAACCAACCTGTTACACACTTCCTCAGCACTCATTCTAATAAACAGATAGTAATCATTGGGTGCCAAATGTGGGACACAAGAACTCCTTCTAGGTTACTTGTTCACTCGTCTTACATGGTAGCCTCCCTCCCATACTTGGTACCAAACGTTTATTATCTTTTCATTCTGATCAAAGTGAGGTTAGGAGGGCAATCGTTCGAGACGAGTAAAGAGATGAAAAAGTGTGTGACAGATTGGCTCAGTATACCTTGGTGGAAACCTTTTACAACAAAGGCATACAACGTTACAACAAGTGCCCTAATTGGGAAGCCTACTACGTGGTATGTGGAGAAATAACTTTTCATCATTTCTGTTTTAGCTCCATAGCTCAATGAAAAAATAAACTAGCCCTCGTATTTTACTGTAAGAAAATTTAATTATCAATTGACAAACTTTACGGAACCTTTGGCGAAAGAGTGAAGAAATGAAATCAAAATAGTGATGTTATTGAAAACTCCCCTAAAAAGTTGTACTTTTCTATAAAGTTTTCTTTTGAGAAAAAAAAAGACGGAGAACGTTAGGTCTAAGGTAAATTTCTAGTTTGTAATACAAATTAGGGTCGATTGGTTTTCCAGTTTGGTTCGTTCACTGCTTTTAGATGACGTCTTTTATCTATTTGAAAAAAAATTTTCTCTTCAATTTTTTTTACTTTTTTATTTTCTTTTGATGCTATAAATTTAAGACCATATAGTTTCAAAGTGATGATTTATATTTATATAAAGGGTCCTAAACTAATATTGAACTAAAAAAAATAAAGTTTCAAAATTTAATGTTTACTTTAATTTTTGATAGGTTCGGGAAAACTTTACTTATTAAGGGGGTAGTTGTAATATTAACTTTTATCTTATATTTTATTTCCCTCGTGCAAAAGCTATATGCGATGAAATTTTAAATTTAATCGTTAATTAAAGTGTTTATTAAAATTTATGTTTTTTCAGAAGTGAAGTTTTAAAGTAAATAAAAATTTATAGAAGATGAACAATTGTAGGTTTTTGGAGTTACTACATTTATTTATATTATGTCTCACAGGTAAGTGACATTTAAATAAATTGGATAGCTTGAATTTTTGATTTTAATAATTAATGTTTGTAAATTTACCCAAATTGTGTTTTTAACATTTTGTTCTATATGTTTGGAACAATTTCTATAGAACCAATAACTAATTAATTTTAATGTGCTTATGAATATTCATGAGTTGCCCTGAGATATCTACACTTAAAAATGGTAAAAATCAAAAATTAGATTTTCCTCAATATTAACATTATGCCTAGCGTAGGGGATGTTTTATACCGGTTCAGTAATTGTGATCAGGAGCTATGAATCAACAGTGTATTAGCTGGACAAGGGACTAGTTTAGGCCTAAACTAACTTTTGGAAATTATTTTTTAATATTCAAAACGTACTCCATTGTGGACAACAAATTGTGTCAACAAATGTCTGAACGTGTTCTGGCTTCGGTCATCCAAGGAAGGGTTTTAAGATCCCACAAAGGTCTGAATAAGGTGGTCTTACTCAAGTCATCCAGGTCTTAACGTTATTCCTTGGTTTAACGTCATCCATAAGTCTTAGGAGTCTGTTTATTTCTTTCCAAAGTTTTTACAAATGTCTGAAAGTGGTCTTGCCACGGTTATCCAGGGGTCTTAACCCCGCAAAGGTCTGAAGGGGATCTTACTTAAGCCCTCCAGGGGTGTTAACGTCATCTAGGGATGTTAACGTCATTCACTGGTTTAACGTTGCTTGACAGTCTTAGGAGTTTATCTATTTTTTTCCAAGGTTCCCACATAGGTTTGAAGATGGTCTTGCTCCGGTCATCTAAGGGTCTTAAGATCCCACAAAGGTCTGAAGGTGAACTTACTTAAGTCCTCTGGGGGTCTTACGTCATCTAGGGTTCTTAACGTTGTCCATGAGTCTTAGGAGTCTCCATATTTCTTTCCAAGGTTCCCACATAGGTCTGAATATGGTCTTTCTCTTTATCTAAGGTTCTCAATGTCATTTATTGGTTAACATCGTCTATGAGTCGTATGAGTCTATCTAATACTTTCCATGGTTCCAACAGAGAACTGGAAGTTGGAATTGCTTTATTCCATCAGGTGCCTTAAGATCCCACAAAGATCTGAAGGTGATCTTACTCAAGTGCTGTGAGGGTCTAACATCATCTAGGTTTCTTGACGTCCTTAATGATACTTAAGAGTCTCTCTATTTCTTTGCAAGGTTCCC